>JAJOZX010000097.1:1765000-1802500 GCA_023014485.1 Bathynomus jamesi | reverse complement strand
ATTTTTATCTGTCTGCATACCATTTCATCGTTTCGGCGAGTGTGGCACGGGTCAAATAAGTTTAAAAAAATTTATAAATTCTTTATCACATGACATATGCATGAGAAATGAGACGCAGTACATTCCGCAAACATTACTAAAATATCTTTGCATACGAAACGGGTTCCATACAACTTCGGGAATATGTAACTGAGCGAGAAATTTTACAATAATAGGGTCACTCTAGGGTTGAGTACCGAGTGAATCAAAATAGTACAGGCGCTGTCTATTTTTAAAATAGACAGCGATCCAATGAATCCCTTCATTACCGATGACATCTGTGTTCACAATAAGACTACCGCATTCTCGCGTACTTGGCAAACTCAATGTTTCATTCTTCGCAAACACGCCGATAAATTTGGAACGTGTGATTCGTTCCATTACTTTCTGAAGTGTATTAGCATCCATTTTAAAAGTCAGTGATAACGCTCCTAAATCTATCTACTTTATTAGGGCTTGCGATTCAAGATATACTAGTACACTAATAGGAGCGTCTATAGGCTTGGCGAATTCCAGCCGCACTGAGATGTTTCCGCTCTGCTGTGGGGTTAAATGGGTATTTACGCTAGCAGATAAGTCAGGTGTAATGTCAAACGGATAAAGGTTAAATTGATCAATGAATTCTTCCTGCGTTACCCCATTACCAAGCTCATCACAATCACCTGCAATATGGGTCAGATTACTATAGGCTCTGGCACAAAGAGGTAACACAGCGTCTGATGAATAGTCCGTACCCATTGTTCCACCCAAAGCAGTGCCATTAACGTATAGAGTTATATTTTTAAGTCCGAAATTCTCGAATTTAAAGGCACGCTTTTTATATTTTCCATTCACCGAAGCATGGTCCTGCATACCGATTAATATCCTTTTAGGAAGATTTCCCAGGGCAATGTTTTCTATCTGCTTCGATGCCAACCCTGCAGGAACAGTATATAGTTTGATTTGTACTCTGTTAATAGGATATTTCACTGTAGCGTTTAGTAAATTTTTCTCAATTTCTAGTTGTTTTGGTGAACTTAATTTCACTCGCCGTACGCGGAGGTATGTGTCCATAATGTGAACCACAACGGGCTTTGCACCCTCTTCTTGATCAGCATCCAGATTTAAGCAGATCTCAGGACTCGTGCGGGTGAGCTTTATTTTCATATCCACCCCGTTGACAAGCAACTTCTCCTGGAAAGTGAAATCTGTGTGCAACCGTCCAAAAGACTCGTATATTTTCTTTTTAGAATTTTTAAATTTGTCCTTTATACTACTTTCATCTTTAGTTTTATAATATCCCTCGGCACTTAAAAAGGTAGCCTTCGCTTCTTTGGAAAAGTTGAGGACATTTTCCAGATAGGCTCGTAGATGATAGTACCCCGTGCCTGCCGATATGTTGGTCTGATTTAAATATACGTCACACTGGTTGAATATGGAGTGCAGAAAGTTTGTTTCAGGGTATACAGCATATTTGTCATCGCAGACCGTTCCATCAGAATGGGCTATACGTATCGCGCAACGTAGAGATGTATCACAAATTGGGGTATTAGCCAATCAAATGTTCCCGAATCAGCGTAAGGAGTTTTTGGAAGTTTATAAAGAAGCTACAAGCACGCGTTACGGATATTTGCTTTGCGACCTTCATCCGCGAAACACGTTTAGAGTGCTTCTACGAACGAATATATTTCCAAACGAGCCTGAAACGGTGTATATTCCAGAATGACAGAGACTAAAGAAATACCGTGAATTAATAAAAATCTATCATCGACTGCCCCGGGCAATGCAGCAGATGTTTATTAAAAATATCGACGCCGACTTTTTAAAATGCATCTGTGAAATCTGTCTTAACGTTATAAATTGCAATGTATCAATGAAAACCCCTCAGAAGGCTCGCCTACGCCGCTACAAGAACATAATACGTGCACTCGCTCGTAAAAGTCAAACTGTAGCGAAGAAAAAACGAATTATTTACAAACAGGAGGGTCATTTCTCCCCATCTTATTTTCAGTTTTGGGTCCTTTACTGACTAGATTAATATAATGAAGAAAGTGGTAGTGATTCCCCACGAGGTGTACGCTTCACTGCAAAGGAATCCAGACACGGTTCTAGCCCAGTAAAAGCAGACTTAAAAGAATGGAAAGCGAATTGCTAGCCCTATTAAACAGTGAAAAAACACCTGATGAGAAAAGAATCTTATACCAAGAAGCTCTGCAGAAATTTCTTCACGAGTACGAAAATTATAAGAGCCCTACAGAGATTCCTGTGGTTATTAGGCACAGCACGGGGGACGATGGACATGGCGACATAGGATCTGAGCCGACGATACAGCTGACCAACCAAAAATTAAGGGATTAGCCACACAACATATCGAACATGTATTAAAAAGCACCCTCCCACATACATTGATGAGTAAAGGCTTAAGTCTTTATAATCTATTGAATGAGGATCCAGCCATACAATGGACCGATACAGGCGAGATCATTGTGGAAGGATCAAAGGTACAGGGATCGAATATCGTAGACATTGTCCATGATCTGGTGAGAAAGTGGGATAGGCCATCACCATCAGGATGGAAGCATATTAAAGCAAGACTACAACAAATAAATGTCCCTAAAACGTTGATAGGAAATCTGAACAGGTTAAAAGACTTGGAACATGCAACGCATGTGACACAATTGAAGGCGCCGTCACCCCCGGCGGTAACACCTTTGAAGAGGAGCAAGAAGAGGTTAAACCAACCCTACCCACGTGCCTCTAAAATACGCAAATGGCTAACGTATTAACTAAACGCTATTATGACATTTCTAACCCATCCTCTTACGGCGGCGTAGATAGACTGTACAGAAGTGTTTACGGAGTAGGAAAAAAAGATGTTGAAAGATTTTTGAGGGAGCAGGACGCTTATACGCTTCATAAGCCTGTGAGAAAAAGGTTTAAAACAGCCAAGACAACGGCTTCCTCGATTGATTCTATTTGGCAAGCAGATTTAACAGACATGCAAAGATATTCTGTGTATAACGATGGTTACCGCTACATTCTATTCATAATAGACGTATTCTCTAGATATCTGTGGCTAGTTCCTCTGAAAAATAAATCACCTGAAACAGTTGCTAAAGCCACCAAAACGCTAATGTTAAAAGAAAACAGGGTTCCTGGCTATTTTTGTACGGATATGGGGAAGGAATTTATAGGCCGTGCTTTTCAGAACATGTTGACAGAGTTTAATATCAGCTATTACACAACCAATTCTATACATAAGGCTTCTTTAGCTGAAAGAGTTCAGCGCACCATAAAGGAACGCATGCACCGTTATTTTACACATAAAAACACATACAGATTTCTAGACATTCTGGAATCATTGGCATCATCCTACAACCGCTCACACCATCGCACGATTGGGACAACACCTAACGAAGTTTTAGAAAGAGGTACGCTCCCGAGAAGAGATGGATCACCAACACCACTACCACACTCGGCGCGCTTCAAAATCAATGATTATGTAAGGCTGTCGCGTTCGGGGAATAAATTCGCAAAGGGTTTTGAGCAAGGATGGACACGCGAGATTTTTAAAGTTAGGGCTATGAGACCTAAAGGTGAGATAATGATGTATTACATTGAAGATTTGAATGGGGAAGAAATCTCAGGAGGTTTTTACCGCGAGGAATTGCAGAAAGTTGCGTTTAATTTAGGAAAAAATGTGTTTAAAATTGAGAAAATTTTAGGAAGCAAAGGTTCAGGAAAGAGAAAAATGTACCTGGTGAAATGGCTAGGGTACCCAGAAAGCTTCAACACCTATATAAAAGCTGATGCAATAATGAAGCTTAAATAGTATGCAACATGGCTCCTAACCATTTCTACGTCACACTCCCGTCCTCCTCGTCCCTGTCTGTACACCCTAACAACACACTAGCCAACTTTGTAACAGACTCCACGGGCACATTGAATTGGGTCGTGATTCGTATGAGGTGGGGATATGCGAAATTCAGCTGGACACCATCTTTTTAAATATTGAACATAAAGAACCCGTTTTTACGATTCTTAGAGACATTGACGAGTGTGAAAAAGCTGGGGTAGCTATGGATGAAACTATGCGTATCGCTCGGACTAAGGTTGCACGGTATTACAGTACAGAAGTAAGACTAGGACCGGGTCAATATGGTTCGGCCGAGGATGTTGTGAGAGGCTTAAACGTAAGTTTAAGAAACTCAAACCTTACGAATGATTTAGTATACGAAATCGTAAACAACCCTGCACATACACTAATCCTAAAATCAAAGACTAACAGACGTATTAAAGACCATAGAAAGTTCCAAATTCTACCAATGGCCGATATAGCGCAGCCTTCCAAAGAGACACATTTCACGAGACACAGCATGACTTGTCCAGATTAATGTATCAATTGAAGATGGAGAAATTGGCTGAAAGGTCCCCAGACATGTGCTATATTTACAGTAATATAGTGGAGCACCAGTTTGTTGGGGATACCCAGGCACGCCTGCTGCGCATTGCTCACATCCCCAACCATAGAGGAAGGAGTTTGAGTATTACATATGACAGACCCCATTATGTGAATGTCGCAACTAATTTAATAACCAATATCTCAATATATATAAGAACGATTGAGGGTGAAAACTTCCCATTCGGTAACGGGAGCTTAACAGTGAAGCTACACTTTCGACGCACTGAGTTATAATGGATAGAAAGCCTTTCACCGTCTATCGAGGGGTGAGATACCAGCGCGGTAGTGGACTTGGATCCATTTTTTCATCCATACTACGTACGGCTGTTCCTTTGCTGAAGAGGGGGGCCAGATACCTCGGAAGGAAAGCGCTACAATCAGGTATTAACACTGCAGAAGACATATTGGCCGGGGCTAAACCTAAAGAAGCTCTAAAAAAACATTTAAAGCGTACACGGGACGAAATCATCAAAGATGCAAAGAGAAAAATGCGTGGTGGCGGGAAGAAGAAGAAGAGGGCTCCCCGGAAGAAGGGGTCACGTGGTATTAAACGTAAAAGGCTATCAAAAAAGAAGTGCTGTAAGCGAATGAAACCTATGGTTGACCACTTTTTTGACTGATATAAGCTAAGGACATTGATCTCATGAATCATAGTTTGTTTACCACTTGTCGAGAGAGGAGTCACTATTTCGCCATGGCACGCTTCATCCACCCATGTAGTTCACAATGCTGTAAATCGGAGCTGTCCCTTTTTGAGCTGCCTCCAACCCAAGTTTCTATTGAGCACAGTGACTTTATTACAATTAACCCTTTAAACACAATTAGTTCCCCGAGTGCACCTATAGAATTCGTGATACCCAGCTCAGGCCCTTACTTTTTTGATCCAAGCTGTGTGCACATGTACGCTAAGCTACGTATAGCCCATTCTGATGGAACGGTCTGCGATGACAAATATGCTGTATACCCTGAAACAAACTTTCTGCACTCCATATTCAACCAGTGTGACGTATATTTAAATCAGACCAACATATCGGCAGGCACGGGGTACTATCATCTACGCGCCTATCTGGAAAATGTCCTCAACTTTTCCAAAGAAGCGAAGGCTACCTTTTTAAGTGCCGAGGGATATTATCAAACTAAAGATGAAAGTAGTATAAAGGACAAATTTAAAAATTCTAAAAAGAAAATATACGAGTGTTTTGGACGGTTGCACACAGATTTCACTTTCCAGGAGAAGTTGCTTGTCAACGGGGTGGATATGAAAATAAAGCTCACCCGCACGAGTCCTGAGATCTGCTTAAATCTGGATGCTGATCAAGAAGAGGGTGCAAAGCCCGTTGTGGTTCACATTATGGACACATACCTCCGCGTACGGCGAGTGAAATTAAGTTCACCAAAACAACTAGAAATTGAGAAAAATTTACTAAACGCTACAGTGAAATATCCTATTAACAGAGTACAAATCAAACTATATACGGTTCCTGCAGGGTTGGCATCGAAGCAGATAGAAAACATTGCCCTGGGAAATCTTCCTAAAAGGATATTAATCGGTATGCAGGACCATGCTTCGGTGAATGGAAAATATAAAAAGAGTGCCTTTAAATTCGAGAATTTCGGACTTAAAAATATAACTCTATACGTTAATGGCACTGCTTTGGGTGGAACAATGGGTACGGACTATTCATCAGACGCTGTGTTACCTCTTTGTGCCAGAGCCTATAGTAATCTGACCCATATTGCAGGTGATTGTGATGAGCTTGGTAATGGGGTAACGCAGGAAGAATTCATTGATCAATTTAACCTTTATCCGTTTGACATTACACCTGACTTATCTGCTAGCGTAAATACCCATTTAACCCCACAGCAGAGCGGAAACATCTCAGTGCGGCTGGAATTCGCCAAGCCTATAGACGCTCCTATTAGTGTACTAGTATATCTCGAATCGCAAGCCCTAATAGAAGTAGATAGATTTAGGAGCGTTATCACTGACTTTTAAAATGGATGCTAATACACTTCAGAAAGTAATGGAACGAGTCACACGTTCCAAATTTATCGGCGTGTTTGCGAAGAATGAAACATTGAGTTTGCCAAGTACGCGAGAATGCGGTAGTCTTATTGTGAACACAGATGTCATCGGTAATGAAGGGATTCATTGGATCGCTGTCTATTTTAAAAATAGACAGCGCCTGTACTATTTTGATTCACTCGGTACTCAACCCTGGAGTGACCCTATTATTGTAAAATTTCTCGCTCAGTTACATATTCCCGAAGTTGTATGGAACCCGTTTCGTGTACAAGGATATTTTAGTAATGTTTGCGGAATGTACTGCGTCTCATTTCTCATGCATATGTCATGTGATAAAGAATTTATAAATTTTTAAATTTATTTGACCCGTGCCACACTCGCCGAAACGATGAAATGGTATGCAGACAGATAAAAATCCGTTTTCCAATTGTACGTACTCGTTGTATAGTATAATGTTTTTGTTCGTATATTTGTAACGGTATATTCTGTAGTTGGTTATTGTACTGATTTCTTTCATTTAATAAATTTATGAAAATATATTGTCTTCTTACCCCAAAAAGATCGAAAAACACTTACATTATTTCGGTGTGACATTGCTGACTGATCAGTATATCCTCCGTATTCATGACACGAGATTCTTCAAAAGATTGTATAACACGTGTCAAATCCTCATCGGACCTTAAAGGAATAATGTTCATTCTTTTAAAACATATACAGAGTATACAGACAGATCCCCATTATGTGAAGATATCTTTGGTTCATTTAAGAGGAATAACATTTAAAACGATTGCCATAAAAAATTTCGATTTTAGCATAATGGCGATAAGAGGTAAAACCAAATAACATTGATTGCCATAAAAAATTTCGATTTTTGGTGAGTATCTAAATGAAGTATTTGACGAGATACTACAACCCTCCATATATATATATATAAATCGAATTATAGACACTTACATTTCTATGGTAGTCCCTTGCGTCGGATTGTAAGGAGCGTCACTGCAAATATCTTCAACGGTTTGCGTTGGAAATAATTCATCACGGTCAATCGCGTTAAAAAGATTAATTGCAGTTAATGCTGCAGTGTCACTTTCTTCATACAAATCCGGGGAGACGTACAGGTCCATGGTGGAGGATGTGTGACATTCATTATGCTGACTGATCAGTATATCCTCCGTATTCATGACACGAGATTCTTCAAAAGATTGTATAACACGTGTCAAATCCTCATCGGACCTTAAAGGAATAATGTTCATTCTTTTAAAACATATACAGAGTATACAGACAGATCCCCATTATGTGAAGATATCTTTGGTCATTTGGATAACATTTGATTGCATCATTTAAGAGGAATAACATTTAAAACGATTGCCATAAAAAATTTCGATTTTAGCATAATGGCGATAAGAGGTAAAACCAAATAACATTTAAAACGATTGCCATAAAAAATTTCGATTTTTGGTGAGTATCTAAATGAAGTATTTGACGAGATAGTACAACCCTCCATATATGTATATATATATATATAAAATCGAATTATAGACACTTACATTTCTATGGTAGTCCCTTGCGTCGGATTGTAAGGAGCGTCACTGCAAATATCTTCAACGGTTTGCGTTGGAAATAATTCATCACGGTCAATCGCGTTAAAAAGATTAATTGCAATCAATGCTGCAGTGTCACTTTCTTCATACAAATCCGGGGAGACGTACAGGTCCATGGCGGAGGAATGCACTGGCAGGGTTATTCACTGACGCGAAAATAGCTACTGTTACTCCCAACTGAAAAATATCTCCTTTTATATGCACAATCGCCAAGCTCCGCCCCAAAAGACCAGATGTTCGCAGTGATTGGTTGCCAGTGTAGCTGGGTGGAGCTATGATGTGTACCAATCCGCTATAACGGGGCCGGACGTCTAATGACATCTTTATATTTTCTCAAAGAAATATATCCTAATTATATTTTTAAAAAAGCATTCGGTTTCCGCGTTAAACTGTAGGTCTAAGGCGGAGTGAAAACCTCAACCGTTGTTACAATTCGAGATAGTTGTTATTATTATTATTAAAGAGAAAATCATGCATTAACATGCTTTGCGTTCATACTACTGCCCCGGATCAAGTGATCCTGTTATTTTAAATCCGGTTCAATAATCCTGTTATGTTGAAATGTGGAAGAGTAAGCAACGACTCCCTGACGAGATGTATTTCGATCCACAGAACAGCTGTTCACTGAAGACTGCATGTTCCACATTTTATAATAAAGAAATTATAAATATATCCTAATTTTATTTTTAAAAGAGCATTCGGTTTCCACGTTAATGTGTGGGTCTAAGGCGGAGTGAAAACCTTAACCGTTGTCACTCTTCGAGCTAGTTGTTGTTATTATTATTATTAAAAAGAAAATCATGCATTAACATGCTTTGCGGTCATACTACTGCCCGGATCAAATGATCCTGTTATTTTAAATCCGGTTCAATAATCCTGTTATGTTGAAATGTGGAAGAGTAAGCAACGACTCTCTGACGAGATGTATTTCGATCCACAGAACAGCTGTTCACTGAAGACTGCATGTTCCACATTTTATAATAAAGAAATTATAAATATATCCTAATTATATTTTTAAAAGAGCATTCGGTTTCCACGTTAAACTGTGGGTCTAAGTCGGAGTGAAAACCTTAACCGTTGTCACTTCGAGCTAGTTGTTTTTATTATTATTATTAAAGAGAAAATCATGCATTAACATGCTTTTAGGTCATACTACTGCCTCGGATCAAATGAACCTGTTATTTTAAATCCGGTTGCACACCTCATGCACCTTGTTTCTTTCGCTGATTATTATTTAATATAATTGTGTGTATTTCTTTCAATAACAGAGATGTTACCTAAGAATATAACACCATACAAATTACGCGTAAATATAAAATATTTTCATTGTAGAAGTAAACGGAGGTTTTTGCTCAAGCAAACGAAGAAAGGTTGACTCTCGGTCAGAAAAGGTCTCTAGGGAGACGATTCGAATTGACCTAGTTTCTGCCTTTCCTCGTGTGTGCGTGTGTTTGTGTGTGTGTGTGTGTGTGTGTGTGCACACACGAGTTGTTTATTCGTTTATTATATATATATACACAGATGGGGTGGGAGGTTTGGGGGAACGAGGGAGGAGGATCGTGTGTATTGAATTGCCGTATGTTTCAGATTTCTTCGTAAGCGCATTGAGAATGTGTTTCATTGTAGAAGTAATAACATTATTAGTATTAAGATTTGGAGTGAAGGGGGACTTATCAAGAGCGGCCTGGAAGAAAGGTCTCTCGACAAGCAGGTGTTCTTCGAATTGACCCAGTCCTTTCCTCGCGTGTGTGTGTGTGTGTGTGTGCGCACGAGTTGTTCATATACAAACACAGATGGGGAATGTACGAGCATGCTTTTTGGTTCGTTTTTCCCACTGATATTCGTGACTTAAATATTTCGTGTATATTTGTCAAACCTTATATATATATATATATATATATATATAAGGTTTGACAAATATACACGATTATTATGATTCTTTCTATATATATATATATATATATATATATATATACACAGATGGGGATCGAGCGTGTGTTTTGGTTAATTTCAACTTCCTTCGTTTCTTTAGATTTCGTTTTTTTTCAATTTTCTTCGCAGGGGATTGGGGGGAATGTACAAGCGTGCTTTCTGGTTTTAATTCGGCGAAATTCAATTTATATATATATATATATATATATATATATATATATATATATATATATATATAAACACAGATGTGGGTCGAGCGTGTGTTTTGGTTAATTTCAACTCGTGTGTTTTGAATTGTTTCGCAAATTTTCTTTTCCGTTCGTTTTTCCCACTGATATTCGTGACTTAAATATTTATAATAAAAATTAAGTGTGTAAAGATTTAAATTATTTATTTAATAAACAGAATTTAATTGGATTCATCGATTAACTACCGTCATATAAATATATTGTGGTATTTTGATTAATATATGGTTTGTGCACACGAGTGGTTCATTAGTTTATTATATATACAAGCACAGATGGGTGGGGGTTTGGGGGAATGAGGATGTGTTTTGAATTGTTTCGTAAATTTTCTTTTCGTTTTTCCCACTGATATTCGTGACTTAAATATTTATAATAAAATTAAGTGTGTAAAGGTTTAAATTATTAATTTAATAAACAGAATTTAATTGGATTCATCGATTAACTACCATCATATAAATATATTGTGGTATTTTGAATAATATATGGTTTAATTTAATAAATATTGCTATCTGGCAACTCAGCCGAATACATGGCGCTATCTGGCAACATGGCGGATTAGAGGTTTATAAAAGACCGAGAGACGACTGACGGAATCATTCAAGCTCGGCTCCCAGCCGAGCAAGGACCTCTGGTCCTTTCTCTTTCTAGCCCTTTGGGAAAACCCCTTAGAGGCCTCTTAGGTTAGGTAAACGAAAATAGCTTGGGGGAGAACTCCGCCTCCAAGTTGCATGCCTTGCAATCAAAGGCAACTACTCTCTCTCTCTCTCTCCTTCAGTGTACCCCTTCCCCCTTGGCTCAGCCAACTGGCTGATTAGGAGCCTATAAAACAACGCCTACTCGGCTGAAGTCTTAATATGCACTTGGCTCCTGCCAGGTGAACACCTCTCCTCCTTTCTCTCCTTTCTGGCTCTTTGTGGGGAATAGCTTGGGGGAGAACTCCGCCTCCAAGTTGCATGTCCCTTGCAACCCCTGTTGGCAACAAAGGCCTCTTTGGGGGGATTTTTTTTGCAACACCCCCACCCCATTTGCAACAACCCACACACCCCTTTGCAACAACCCCACCCCCCTTTGCAACATTACGTGATAAATTGCAACATTCCTGCACTCTCCCCTTTTGCGGCTATACTACTGACGATCAATAGTTTCTTTCATTATTCTCATCATTTCTTCTTTCGCAGTTAACCCTACATCCTTGGCTTTTTCACCAGGCATTTGTTTCTTCTTTCTGGTGCGTCTTTCTACTTGAATATCCCATTCATCACACAGTTTCAGCCCTGCTTCAAGTGATTCACTGGCCAATGATTCTCGACTGCTTAAAAAATAATCTTGAAGGGCTTTTAAATCATAAGCAGCATCATGAAAGTTCATGGTATGATCTTGGAGTCGTTTTTGAACACGATCAATCCGAACAAGAATTTTGTTCCCAAATCCAAGCAAAGCCAAGAAATGAAAAGTCAAAATTTGATTCACCACCTGCCTTGCATCACCTCTTCTATCAGCAGTTTCATTTTGATCATCAACCATGCTTTGCAAGAGTTCCACTATAATATCAAAGTATTCATGAACAGGCTTCACAGCCTCTGTTCTGGAACTCCATCGAGTTTCAGATTCAGATTTGACAACTATTGGTATGGCATCTTTCAGCTTTTGCCAACGGAGAGTTGAACGTGAAAAGAATGAATAAAGCGACTGAATTGCACCCAAAAAAAGTCACCATCACTGCATCAAGGTTAGCAGCACGCACTCCAACCAAATTAAGAGAATGATTATCGCAGTTTACAAAAATAGCTTTGCTATTTTTTTCAATAATCCTCTGTTGAACACCACTTTTATAACCAGCCATAACTGCAGCATTGTCATAGCATTGAGATCGACAGTCTTCTAACGGCATTTTGTCTTTTTCCAGTTGTTCCAAAATCACTTCCACAATGTTTTCAGCATCCTTTCGTTTTAATTGGATAAATCCAAGAAAAGACTCTTTTATAAAAATTGTTTTCTCCTGAAAATCAATATCAACATAACGAACTGTTTCTGCCATTTGCTCTCGATATGCTTGATCTGGAGTAGAATCAAACATGAGGCCAAAATATTTGGCCTTATGAATGCTCTGTAACAATTTCTGGCGAACAGTAGAAGCCATCAGCTGAATAAATTCATTCTGCACTAACGGAAATAAATATGATGTTCTTCCAGGGTGCTTTTCCACAATACTGAGATGTTCTTTCATGACAGGATCAAACCTTGCCAACAATTTTAATGACCCAAGAAAATTTCCAATATTGCTTTCCTCTTCCTGTCGAAGGGATTCCTTGTGACCACGCAATGCAAGGTTCTGAGTTGCTAAAAATTTTATGCAATGGAGAATTCTGTGGAGAACATCTCGCCATTTTTGTTTTTCTGTTGCAATTTGAGCTTGAAGCTCTACGTCAATGATTCCTCTGTTTTCTAAAAGATTTCTTTCCATTTCCTTCCATTGGGTGAAGCAGTATCGATGATTTTTTGCATTTTCATGGGTGCTAAACCTTTCTGGTGCTTTCCAATGATTGAACCCATTTTCTTGCTCCAATGAAGACTGATTGTCAATTTGAGAAAATAGCAAACAACAAAAGCAAAAAGCTGCTTTCTTCTCTGGAGAATAAACAAGCCATGAGCGCCAAACTTCTTCTCCACATCCATTTCCCAACTTACTTTTAAACCATCTTTCATTCATTGATCGGTTTTGTGTGGGAACAAATGGCCCTTCACTATTTTGAAAATACTTCGAACCCAATGTGACCATTTCTGTCCTCAGGGCATCTGATAAAATAACTTTTCTTGATATTTTATCAAACTCCAAGAAGCCTACATCGTGATGCTGAATCGCATCTGGTATAGGCTGCGCTGTTTTTTCCTGCTTTTCGCTACTCAAAGTTTTAGTATCTTCTGGCTTCTTGAAAGACACTTCTGGTTCTTGAAAGACACTTCTGGTTCTTGAAAGACACTTCTGGTTCTTGAAAGACACTTAATTCTCCTTCTGATACACTGGCAGGTTGGTCAACACTCATATCTGATGCAGTTAATGCTGATGAAGGACCAGCTTGTTGCTGTTCAAGAAATGACATCATAAAGCCACTTGACTTTTTAGCTTCTGCTTCTTGCATTTTTCTTTTCTTCCTACCTTCTGCTCCACTCAGCTTCTTTTTCGGACTTTTCGGTATCGGCAATGTTCGCTTCATGGTAAAATTTTCTAGAGAAAGAAACAAAAAAATAGAATAAATTAATAATTCATAATAAAATTATAATAAAAATAGAATGAATTAATAAAGTTAAATGAAGTTAAAAATCTGAAATTCATGGAAATTCGATGGCTAGAGATATGGTGATTCCCGGAATTTTCATCGTGGGAAATATCATCGTCGGAAAGATCATCGTCGGAAAGATCATCGTGTGGAAAGATCATCGTGTGGAAAGATCATCGTGCGGAAATATCGTGCGGAAATATCATCGTGTGGAAATATCGTGCGGAAATATCATCGTGCGGAAATATCATCGTGCGGAAATATCATCGTGTGGAAGGATCATCATCAGTGATAAGTTATATAAGTTAAAGTTAAGTTAAGGAAACCGGCCACTTCGGTATAGAATGTGTGTGTATGAAGTTGTAGTTAGCCTCTATTTTCTTGTGGCGTTTGTTAGTACATACCTAACCTAACCTAACCTAACGTGAGAGCTTCCCATATACACTTTTGGAGTGAGTCAAAACTTGATCGGTTGACAATTAGCCTTTATTCTAGCATTAAATTTGGAAAAACGAGGATAACTTTTATTGTATTTCATTGTTTTTTACGGGAAAAACGTGTAATTTTTGAAAATCTTTGCCCCGCAAGTCAGTCAGAAGTGCGGCGGTATTTTTTCGCAAGCGGGGGTGGAGGGTAACTGCGTATAACTAATTAACTTACACGTATTTTGCTTTTATTGTGTCTGGCAACCTAAATGAACACTAGCGCATGCGTAATGTGTGTATACACACTACAAAAGATTTGTAGTGAATAGCGTTATGCGCCCATTTTTAAATGCTTCTAATATTATGTGAATTAAATAAACCAATTTCCTGTTCGATTTTCTATTTACTAAATACTAAATTTACTTACTAAATTTACTTATACATATAGAAGTTATTCTTAATAAAAGTATAATTTTTAATTAACTTATCACTGACGATGATCCTTCCACACGATGATATTTCCACACGATGATATTTCCGCACGATGATATTTCCGCACGATGATCTTTCCACACGATGATCTTTCCACACGATGATCTTTCCGACGATGATCTTTCCGACGATGATATTTCCCACGATGAAAATTCCGGACACCGATATGGTACCGGTACATTTCGAAAAGAGCATGTTTTTACTCTTAATTTTTTTTTTTAAATCATAGAAATGGCGCCCCCCCAAATTTGGCGCCCAGGGCACGCGCCCCACCTGCCCCACCCTAGTTACGCCACTGGCGGTCGGGTCGTGTGCTTGTTAGTATTGTGAAATGTAAGGTCTCTGTTGCTAGGCTAAGCTACTGGTCATTCTGCGATCTACTGGTAGATCCCGATCGACGTTTCGGCCACCCCTGCCACAAAGGAACGCAGATTTTACTGTGTTTCCCGAAAATGCCCTCCAAGTCTAAGCGTCACCGGAGTTTATAAAAGCGCCAGTCCACGTCAGGTCGTCCTCATTTGCCCTTTTCTCGCATTTTCACTTCACATCTTCACATCCCGTCCTTCGTCATGTAACTCCACTCGATCGTAGCCGGCCACCGTTCTTCCAAACTCCATTTAATAATAAACGAAGTTGATCATTTCTGTTGAGGTCAACTACTACTTTATCCCCCACATCTGGAAGCAACTTCACTTCTGCAAGATTCAATCAGCGTCATCTGTCCGGCCTTTTGCTTCACTCAACATCCATTCTTTTCGACCTGCGAATCTTCATTTTCATCACCCAAACTGGCGTAGGCCCTTCCGTCTTCAGAGTTACCTTCATCGAAACCCAGGTCTGTAAACCTCACATGGGCCACAAGCTAGTGTGTGCCTACTGAGCTCTTCTTTCATCGTGCCAAACGGTTTTGCGTAGCCTACAAACTCAATAACTCTCAGCCTGACTGAATAGGCTTTTCAAAGTGTCTTCAATACCGTTCAATCTAACTCACGCATTTACGACTGCAGTTAAGCCTATTTTATTACTGTACCAATACCGTATTATCATTATCTGAGTTACTGTTTTTAACGCCATTCTATCCTCTAACTCTTATACTGTACAAAAATCATTCCTTATAGTGGGCCGGCCAAAAGTTGAAAAGTCGTCTAGAAAAAAGTTAACGGCGTTTTTTGTTAATAGCAAGCACCCACCTTAGATAAGTAGTATTGAGGATGCCAAACAAGATGTGGGTGGATGTCACTCTCAATTTTGGGTTTGAAGGTCCCATACAAGGTTACAAAAGTCAAATTCTGAAAAATTCCGAATTTTTGCATTTCAGTGGTGGCTCTATGTAACAACGTGTTTAGAGGTGTATCATTAACGTATTTTTGTGATTTTATGGATAATAATTGAATGTAACTATGATTCTGGATGTCTTTATTTCCATTAAAACTACATTTAGCATGCTGGGTGAGGTGCGCATGTACCTACTACTACCGTAGTACAAGCAATAGCATACTTTCACATGTTGAATATTTTCAATGCACTGGCTGGCCAGACATTGGTTTGGTATATGCAATTAAAAGAGTGCAGACAGTGCCAGCTGGTAAAATAATAATAATAATACTGCTAAAGGATAGGTATGTTTCGAATTGTTTCAATATATCTGTGGCTACTACATACTGCCATTCCCACTTGTCTTTGCAGATAGGGAGCTCATCAACAATGGACCCTGTAGCTGTCATCAAGCGCAAGAGGAAACGTCAGGATGTCAGTGAGGATTGTTGCTTCTTCTGTCAAAGCAGCGCCGGTGACCTGCACACAGCATCAGCAGAAGGAAAAGCAAGAACTATGACTGTGGGCGGTGAGAGAAAGAACCTGGGAGATACCTACGATCTTGATGTTTTACAAAGACTGGAAAGTCATTCCAAGGATGATTTCAATGCATTGGAACTCAAGTGGCATAAATCATGCTACTCTTTATTCACCTCTGAAGGCAAACTCAAAAGGCTGCGGAGTCAGTAGCAGACCATGGGTGCATCGGCGACCACAAAAAGTGCAGGCTCTCAGGCTTTTCCCCCAAAGCGTAGACGTTCAACACCAGTGATTGACTGGACCCTCTGCATGTTTTACCAAAAGAAGACCACAAAGAAACTGCACAGGGTGGAGACAATGGAGAAGTCAGATGACTTGATCCAGCGTGCCAAACACGACCCTGTCATGAGCATACCGTTGTTAGCGGTAAGTGATATGATTGCAGTTGAAGGCTGCTATCATCTGGCATGTTTGGTGACATTTGAGAGACGTACTAGAAAACCAGCGGTGTCAGAGGAGGAGCAAGGGCCTAAAAATGAGTGCATGACGAAGCTGTGCAAAGACTTGACAGTAGGCCTGTCTCGTGGTCACGTATACGACATGGGAGACGTCTGGGACAGATACGAGAGTATGTGTAATGACACCGGCATCACCGTGAAATACTCCAGGAGAACAACGGCTTCATGAAGGAGAGACTGATTGAACAGATAGTAGGCTTCCATGAAACGATGAAGAAACATCGGTCGAAAACCTTCGCTGATGTGTACAAAGCTACAGTTTCCACTAAGCAGAACATGTAGAAGACCATCAAAGCTGACAGAAAGCTGCTACAGCGGCTCCTGAATGCCGCGACCGCAGATCGCATGGTGGAGATGGTCAACGTCTTGAAGCATGAACTGTCCCCAGTCCCATTTAGTGTGGCGAAGGCAGGAGGAGAGATGAATTCGACATCGAAGTCTGAGCTGATGAACATCCTGATGGCTCAGTAGACCATAAGCTCAGAGGTTCCAACCTCTGATCTGAAGACCTGTGTGATGATAGATGGCCATGCACTCATCCAAGCTCTTGGCAAGCCTGGCGGCTGTCGGACATTCGGCGACTATGCTGAAGTGTTCTTCAAGGCCGTGACGAGTTATTTCAGTGAACACACAACAAGAGTTGATGTCATCTTTAATCGGTACGCAGGGGAAGGATCGATCAAAGCAGTTACCAGGACAAAGCGTGCAAGCAAGAAGAAACCGATTCGGAAAGTCATTGATGGCCCACAAGTTTCACTGCCTGAAGTGTGGAAAAACTTCATGGCCCTGAATACAAACAAGGCTGACCTAGCCTTGTTTCTGTCTAACGTCATCACTGAGAAGGGCAGAGATCTTCAAGAAAGATGTCAGCTGGTGACAGGGGGTGGCTTCTCTGAAGCCACTGAAGTACGGTTAACCAGGCGACATGACGTTTCACTGCATAGCAACCACGAAGAGGCAGACACCAGGCTCATCCTTCACTCATGTGATGCAGCGTCCCAGGGCTATGAACGAATACTGGTAGTGTGCAGAGATACTGATGTATAGTGCTGCTGATTCACTTCGTTTGCACCAAGGTCGCTGAAGTGTGGATGCTGTGCGGAACGGTCAAGAACCGAAAATGCTACCCCGTGCACGATGTATTCAAGAATTTTTCGCCCCCAGTCAGGGACAACCTGGTCAGCTTCCACGCTTTGACCAGGTGTGACACAGTCTCGTCCTTCAGTGGTCATGGAAAAAAGAAGTGTTGGAAGGTGTTCAGTGACCACCCACCCCTGCTGCACGCCATTGGTCGAGATGGGGATATCGCAGGTGTTGAGAAGTTTGTGTGTCATTTGTATGGCACCCCGGAACAACACACAGTTGATGACGCCAGAGTTCACCTTTTTGGAAAGGCCAAGAAGACTCTGGAAATGCTCCCACCGACAAAGGATGCCCTGGAGCTCCACGCCAAGCGGGCAAACTATCAGGCCAAAATATGGCTCCAGGCTGACAAAGAGCACGTAGATGTTGAAGATCCGGTGGACACTTCAGCCTGGAAGTTGGAAGATGGGAGCCTCCTACCAGTGTGGAGAATACTTCCTCCAATCCCTGAAGCCTGCCTGGAACTTGTTGCTTGTGGTTGCAAGAAAAAGTGCAAGACAGCTAAATGCAAATGCTTCAGGAAAAGGATGAAGTGTACGACAGCTTGTGGTTGTGACGACAGCGGTTGCTGTAACCCAGCTGGACAGTGGATCTATGTCTCTCTTCCGGGCTGAAATCGAGAGAAGCTGGAATGTGCTGTAAGGAACTAATAACTCTGTTCTTAAGTGATTGCAATCCACACAATTGTGACTGTCAGTGCAGCATTTCGGTGCTGTTCATCAAGAAACGTGAACTTGTAAATGTTACTAGTGTGTAAACTGTATAGTTATGGGGCTATATTTACTGCTTTGTGATTTAGTTGTGATAATTCTGTTACTGTGAGTGCTTAATTCATGCCATCAAACTTATTAGGCGCTAATCATGTTAAAATAAATTGTTTTGACAAACAGCCTTGCTCAATGTTTTTTTTCGCCAATTAAAATAAAAAATCACAAAATTAGCACAATTTCGGGCGTGATTAACTTGAATTTGACCTTGAGTTGGTAATTCGGATGAAATAAGCGTGTCATCATACTCCTAATCACTAAGTGCGGAAAAATGAAACATTTGGTCAAATCAATTGACGCAGAATATTTTTTTTAAAATTAAAATTAGAAAATAGCATTTTTTGCACAGTTTGACCTCGAAAATGACCTTCAAAGCCAAAAGCGAGAGTGGCATCCACCTGAATTTTATTCCTCAACCACATGTACATTGATTTAGCATGGGTGCCAGCTATTAACAAAAAACGCCGTTCAAAGTCGATTTTTGAATTTTAACCAGTCCACTAAAATATAAACCTTCAAGCTAATGACACTATGTTTTGGAACTTAGGAATGGTTAGAATTCATGGTGCTGTGCCTGCTGAAAGTGCTGTCAAATCGGTTGAAAATAAGCTATCAGAGTTCAATCTTTCAATGGAGAAACATGTGGTAGCATGTGTAACGGATGGTGCAAGTGTAATGTTGAAATTTGGTAAGTTAATAAATTGTTATCATCATTTGTGTTATGCCCATGAAATACGGCTTGCTGTCTGCGTTGTTTTATGCAAGAAAACTGAAACAACTATAGAAATTGGTACATCAATCAAAGACACTGATTCAGCACATGAACCACAGGATGATGATGGTGACAGTGACACGGAAGATTTCAGTACATCGATTGATTTTGAAGTAGACGTTTTGAAAAAAAAACTGGCGAACTAGTCTCTTCAATTAAACGTCTGATAAATGCAACGAAGTTAATATCTCGGAAGTGATTAACAAAATCAGAAAAATTGTGCGACTCTTCCGAAAATCACCACTGAAAAATGAAAACCTGCAGAAATACGTCAAAAATGAACACAATAAAGAACTGAGGCTTATATACTTGATTCGAAAACACGCTCGAACAGTTTTCTTGAAATTAGGTCATCAGTTGCAAAAGCTATGATCGACTTCAAGATCGAGAATAACATCAGTAAATTAGAATTTAAAGCAATTCAGGATATAGTGTCGTCTTTGCAGCCACTTAAAGTAGGTGCAGAAAGATTAAGTAGTCGAGGAACAAATTTGTTAAGTGCTGAAGGTGTTTTTAAGTTTATTCTTGACGAGCTCATCGAACAAAACTCTGCCTTTTCCAGGTAAATGAGACATTCACTCATCATGAGAATTAACGAAAGAACGAACAAAGCGTTAGTCTTTGTTAGCCTTCTCCAATACACGAATAGTGGCAAGCAGTATAACAATCGCGCAAGTGTCCAAGGTTTACCAGCACTGGAAGCAAAATCAGCATTATTAATGCCTGCAAAAAATATGCTAATAAGACTTTTTGACGTAAGAGGACTGAGGGTCGAATCGAGTTTACAGTCAGAAGATGAAGATGAAGTGCCACCACAGCCGGAGCCGGAAGCTATGACTCTTGAAAATAAACTTGATGCCGCGATTGAAAAGTTACAATTTCAAACCAAAAATAGTGACACCAGTCTTATTCTGAACAAGAGCAGACATCTTGAAAAAGAGTTTGAAGTATTTGAAGCGACTGAAGAACGAACATAAAACATTAGTTTACTTTTAGATGCGTTAAAAACTGTTCCTCCAACATCAATTGAATCAGAGCGTGTCTTTTCTGCTGCTGGATTATTTATCACCAAACTGAGAAGTAGACTGAATGATCGCAGCATTGATTGCCTCTTTCTTGGAGTTACTTCAACAATACTAAAAAGAATACATGATTTGTAAATTGTAATGTTATTATTTTGAAAGTAATGTTATTATTTTGTCAAACAATATATACAGGATATTGTCAATTGGTCATTTACATTTTTTGAGTACATGCTTAAATTAGTAATTTTTAGTTATAAGCGTAAATATTAAGGTAAACATTATTTTCGAGCATTTTTTTTTATTGTGAAGAAACATTTTTGTTTGGTTTTATATGCTCAGTTTATTGTTAAATCTACAAAAAAATGTTTTATCACCTATTAAATTGCGTGGATGGGGTGCTAAATATCTATACAGTGCCCTTTTATCCACCCGGTTAGGTACCTGTAGTTATGCAATCATTCGTAATTATGAATTCACATCGCACATTGGAAGGTCTCTACGTTTAATTAGGTTGTTAATAATGTATAAAATTAATATCAGGAAATTTCCCGGAAAATCCCGGGATCCCTGGAAGAAGTTCAATTTTTCCCGCAATCCCGGGACAAAGCGAACCCTCCAAAACCAGAAACCCTAGTCTTGAGCCACGTCGTCTTTGGGCGTCCCCGAGGCCTCGATCCCACTATTCTTCTGTACATCAGCCTTCTCGGAAGTAGGTCCTCCCCCATCCTCTCCACATGGCCGTATCATCTCCTCTGCGCATCCATCACCCTGTCCACTATGGTGAATTTAACGCCGAAGTTGACTGCATCATAGGGTTTCAATGGCGAAATAGGGCAGCCGGCTCGCCATTCCTTTGCTACTCGTACTCAATAATAAACTTACTTCGTCTTATGAGTGTACGTTATTATTGTAAATTTCTTTTCAAGGTTTCTTATTATTCATGCAAAAAAGATATGCCTTGTTTCAGAACGCATTTTTCAAATTACTGAAAATTAGTTCTACTGTTATGATTATTACTTGAGCTAAAATATATTTTATCTGCACAATTCACAATTATTTATGTCATGAAATGAAAATAACGTTCATGTTATTTTGTATCTCCAAAAAGTTTACTCTTCTTTCACGTACTTGACATGACGATTTAATTAAATACCTAATAAAATACGGAACTCAAAGGGGTCAAATAATGCAGAAAATCTTCTTCGGCCATACCATAGGATCATCTAATATACTATTGAGCTAAAATGTGTCTGTGTGTGTGTGTGTGTGTGTGTGTGTGTGTGTGTGTGTCCGGTTTCTTCGGAACCGTGCACAGCCTAAACGGCACATCGGAAAATTCTGCAACCACCACCAACTGATAGCCACCAACTCCACAGACGACACCTGCCACCTGTGCCATGACACACCACAAACAATTGAACACATTATGACAGACTGTACCGCTCTAGCACAACAACGAACACAGCACAACATCACTCGTGCGCTGAACCTCTGGTCCACTCTGGAGAGGGCGATCGGTTACCTGCGTGCCGCCGGCTTGCTCGATCAGGGTGGGCTGATCGGCAAAACAACAACAACAACAACTGTCGATGTGCTCTGTCAAGTTTCCCGGTCCTAGGTCACCTGTTACTGGGTCCAAAGGCCCCAGCACCGCGATAAAACTACAGAAAAGAACGCAGCCGTGAAAATCTTGAGCTTCACATTTATACTGTGATATATATACACTGCTACCCGCCCGGAGGGGGGGTAGCAGTACAAATGGAGAGGGGTGGGGTAACTGGGGAGTGGGGGTGGGGGTAATGGGGAGAGGGGTGGAGTAATGGGGAGAAGAGTGGGGGTAATAGCTTTTTTACTTTTGTGTGTGGGGGTAATGGGGGAGTGGGGGTGGGGGTATTGGGGGTCATATAATATAATATAATAAAAAAATACACGAAAAAGTTTTTAAAAAATGTCTTTCATTTTACATTTGTGATTGATTCGATAGCCCAAAAGGACTCACAATTTAACTGGGATACTAAGCTCCATTCTTTCAAGGATTTGCAGTTACGATTCATTAGAATTTTTGTAATTATATTACCGATATTTTATAAAGTACTGGTGGTTACGATTGTACCATCCAGTGATATGCTATATATATGAAATATATGTGATATGACATACTTTTGTCGCTTAGCCACTTCTTCCTATGAGGGCTTCATATAATGTAATTTTAAATGTAAAACCAATAAAAAAAAATGAAGTAGTGAAAAAAAAATCCGGAGGGCAATAGCGAGCTACCGCTTGTATTAACTAAAGTTCATGATTATGAGTAATTTATCTACGTAGAAGTAATGATAATAGAAGCACTCTCAGATATGGAAGAGGGAATCAGAGTGGGAGGTAAATTGGTCAAATCTGTAAGGTTTGCAGATGACAAACATTTGTTTGTAGTACTGAGGAAGGACTGCAAAGAATGGTCAATAGCTTGACAACAACGGCGGAAGAATTCGGAATGAGAATTAATGAGACCAAGACAAAGGTAATGAAAATTGCAAGAAGGAAAGGAGAACAAATGAACCTAACGATCGGAAATCGGACCTTAGAAGAAGCTGAGCAGTTTAAATATCAGGGAAGTTTATTAACCAACAATGGAGATTGCAATAAGGAAGTAAGATCTAGAATTGGTATGGGTAAGGTAGCTTTTGAGAGAGAGAGAAGACTACTTACAGGTAAACTCAACTTGAAGCTGAAGAAAAGGTTAGTAAAAAGCTTGATATGGAGTGTGGTACAGTATGGAGCAGAAACATGGACACTGAAAACAACTGAAAAGAAACTCCTGGAAAGTTTTGAAATGTGACTTTGGAGAAGAATGCTAAAGATAAGCTGGAGGGAACACCAAAGTAATGAGGAAGTACTGCAACAGGTGAGGGAGGAAAGAAGACTCATTAAGGTGATAAGAGAAAGACAGAAGAAATGGATCGGACATGTGTTCAGAGGAGAAGGATTGTTGAAGAAGATGATAGAGGGTAGATATGAAGGTAGAAGGCCGAGGGGAAGCAAAAGAAAAGCAATGCTGGATGATTTGAAGGCAGGCAGGAGCTATCATGAGATGAAAAAGATAGCTCAGGATAGAACACTGGCGGGACACATGAGTTGGATCTGCCTGATAGCCTGATAGGCAGAACACGATGGATGGATGGATAACATTAATTACATATCAATAGATATTTTAATTCTACACGAAAGAAACTACACCACACGCACTTCACACCAAAATATAGAAGACGTCGCCGCGAATAATTTGATGTAAACATCGAACACATTCATTCACTACAAAAAAGTTTAGAGCAAATTTATTTGGCAAAAAAGTTGTTCAGTTGAATAAGCTGTCCGTCCGCGTGACGCTGAGCGGGGCTTATTAATCGAGAGTTCTAAGTTCTGCCTCTTGTCGGCAGCACACACAAACAAAATTTCGGCTATTTTACAATTTGTGTTGTTTGTGGTAAAAATTTATAAATAATTTTGTATATCTAGACAGACCACGCTTGTACAAAACCTTATACTCTTTTGTGAAATCGAAGAAAAGCAAGTCAATCCATAAATTTACAAAAATATCACTGCCATAAAAATTTTGGCCTTCACATCCAAAGCCAGTGAAACCAAATTTGTGAAGCTGCACTCAAAATGTGAATGCTTCGTGAGCTTAAAGTAAATGTTAAGTTCTCCCTGGCTAAAATCTTCTGTTCAAAAGATACGATAAGCGCTAATTTTGTGCAAAATTTGTGTTTTAAACAAAAAGGCGTTGCCTACCCCTATACACATAATCTCGTTGAAGAAACAAAATCCTTGTTGACCAGTATTATCAGTGAAGGAGCTTATCACACTTTTGCAGTGGATAATATCACTATCTTTATCTAGAGATGATCAAGTATTTGTATTTTTAAAAACAAATTGCATCAGATCAAATTAATTACCGAAGAGCAATTTATAATGGATTTTTTAATAAAAATTGGTTTAAAGTAAATATAAATAACTCTAAACTCACAATTTAAAACCATAAATAAAACTTTATTAATAATTACTGTATTATTCCTCATTAATTGTATATATTTCTATCCTTAGTAGGTGAATTGTCATTATATTATAAGTATTTGTCATATGGACTATGGTCTGCCAATAAACTTTTTATTTTTCATTATTTATTTTCATGAAATTAATTTGCTGTAAATTTCATTTCATTTGAAATATGATCGTGTCGTTATACATACATTTTACTTAATTTAACTAGAAAAAAATTAAAAAGCAATATTTGATTTTAAAAAACCAGTATTTGATTAGATGTGTAACAAGAGTATGAGATTAATTATCTCTATATGTATTTATTTTGTAGCTGGCGACTAAGGTCAATAAACTTTTCCAAGGTATCACAAAGATAAAAGATGTCCTGCTTCGACACTTTTAGCTTCTTAGACAGATCGGCATCATGTTTGTTAAGAAATTCCATAATTGTATCGAAGGGTTCAGACAGTTTCCTCTGGACAGACATTTTATTTCTGTGTGCTGCAGCAATCGCTCAAACTCCTCAAAATTCTTTTGGCAAGGTTCCTTGAATAATCGCTCATTGAGTGATTGAGCTTTAATCTTATTGACTGTCTTAATAGCAATGTTCATTGATTCATGGAGAGGTACACTTACATTATTTGCAACAAGATGCTGCCGATGGATAACACAGTCAATTGTTAAAACGCCTAGAACTGTGTTCTTCATGAATGCGACGAAGCTACGGTAACGCCCAGATATTGTTGATGCACCGTCAATGACTCAGTGGCCACTGCAATTACCGTACGTTTTTAAAAGGAATACTTTCTACACAGCTCATTTTCGCACCCCTCCTCAGTCAGACAAAATCGTCCCACAAGGTCTTTGGAGTTTACTTTCGCTTCCCAATCGCTTCCAATGGGCCCCGTTGAGAACCACTGATCTACATATTCAGTGATCCATCACTAGCACAATATCTAATATAGAAAATACACTGAGCCCAGAATTTTCAGCGAGATTATAAATGGTGTCATGAAAACGCTTCGATTAAATTATTTTCAAAGAATCATTTCGACGAAAAGTATTTAATCAAGCATTGAAGTTTGATGGAACTACTGTAATCACCTGAGGTCACTTGTTTGAGAAAAGAATGTCTCACATCTTGATGAAGATTCCAGTCTCAGTGTTGATTAGCTCGAAACACGGCAATTACTTTATTACAAACTACTACTGCTATTACCACTGATAACATCAGTTATCACTACTACTACTACTACTACTAATGATAATAATAATAATAATAATAAAACCCAAAGAAACAGTTCTGATTTGGCTTCAGCCTCCATGTTGATTACACTGGTCTGCGTGATTTTAAAGGTCAAGGATATGTTTGTTGTTCTTAGGTCAGTTTCTCACGCTGATTCCGAAAATCGCATCCATTTTTCTCAATCAGGTCAACTTTTCGAAATATAAACACTTTCTAGAAATTCTCATTTCCCGTTTTATTGGTAGGTGAGCGATACATGTAGTAGCATATGTCGACTGGTATATACATACAGGCTTTACAGGCTGTTCTTATAGATCTCAAGAAGGGTACCGTACAGCACACTATAATAGGCTAATCAGGGATGAATGGCCTCTTCAGGGACTTCCGCTTGTGCCGGGCAGACACCACATCCCTCTTCAGGCACCAGCAGTAGTCGGCCAGGAAGGAAGGTTAAAGGAAGGTTATTTTAAGGGCACCCGTGACAAGTTAGGACAAAAATATAATTCATAAACACCAGTCCAGTAACACCATTTGAGACATACAGTACATGTAGTTTTTCAAATCGAGCATATCTAAAAAACCTGACCTGATTGAGAAGAATGGATTACATTTCTGAATTCAGCGTGCGAAACTGATCCTAAATCAATTGAAAAACCTCTGACCTTTGAAAAAAAGATTTGAAACGCAGGCCAGTGTTATCGTTTCTTTTAATGATCCCTTCTAATTAACCAATCAGGCAAAACCCAAATGTTTTGAAGAACGCTGTTAAAAAATTTTTTTTAAAGGGGTTGTTCTCTGTTACTTGATTTTCTGTAAATGAAAGATTGTTCTTAAACAATTTACTGTTTATTTTAATTTTAAACAAAGGTATTCTTTGGATACATCCCTTAAACGGTCAGAAGAGTTTTATGAGTTGATGAACGGGAGGCGTTCTCTTAGGTTCTTCAGTACTGAGCCTGTGGACGAAAAAATTGTGGAAAACCTCATCAAGACTGCCGGTAAGCGCTCATAACTAAAAACATTTCTCAGTATAAGAGGAAGTAATTATAAGTTAAATGACATAAAGGCATAAAGTCATTCTTTGTCAATAAATATCAAATATCAAATAAATAAATATCAAATAAATATCAAATATATATACAAAATATATCAAATATATATCAAAATAAAGGTAATTATTCGTTTTTTGACCCAGTCTCTTTTTATAATGAGAGCAAACGTTTCTGGTCAATTTTGAGGTGTTCTGCACGAATCTGCCATCCGTTTCCTGTGCAAATGCGTAGTTTTCGAGATATCGTCATCTTGAAAACTACGCATTTGCACAGGAAACGGATGGCAGTTTCGTACAAAACACCTCAAAATTAACCAGAAAAGTTTGCACTCGTCATTTTCGTTTAAACTAATGAATTTAAACGAAAATATCATGACTTAACCTAACCAATCATCAAGGGCGTACAGTTGACCTAACTGGTGTAACGTACTGAACTGTCCGCAAAACATTAGGACCGATCAATTTGTGATGCGTGATCTTTACGGGGGCTCCGCCCCGTACCCCCGAGACCTAAATTATACAAATGATAATGTAATAACATGTGCCAATCTTGCATGGGTAGTCCGCTAAATTTCGCGTGCCCTTAAACTGAAATGTCACACGGTTATTTTTAAGATTTTTTTATGGCACTTAAAGACCTTCTGGTCTTTTGTTAAAATACAAGCACTATTGCATTTAGGGCAGGTCACGGATGTCTTAATTATTCTGTGATTGAAAAAAAGGTCTAAACTCTTGTCTTCATCGAGGGCAATATGGCGGATCACGTCTTAAAAATCAAATATGCATAACTGACACGTCATACTTCTAGTCACAAAAAAACCAAACTGAACAGACGAAAAATTGCTAAAAATGATTTACTTGTAAAACAGGACAAATTGAATTACGAAGAAGTAGCCAGAATCACCAAATATACCAAAAAAGGTAGCCAAAATAAACAAATTAACCGAAATTTATATACATACATATTAGAAAGTAGAAAATATTTTTTTTTTATAAAAAAGTACATTTTATACAAATTTGCACAAGATAATATATATATATTTTCTTATTCAGTTTTGATTGGTTATTCAATATATATTGCTGTTATAGCTGGGTGTGACTGGATCAAAAAACGAATATTAACCAAAATAAATATAAAATATCAAATATCAATAAATATTAAATAAAACTCAAATATGACCTTGAAGCTCTGAAATCGTAAACTACTCGCAGTTTTCACCAAAAATTTATGGGAAAACATATACAGTATATGGGAATGAACTCAGAATGGTCCCCCGAGTTTTTTATGATACACACAGACCGTGCATGGAACAAGAAACTCTTCTGGGATAATTAAATCCACTATAGTTCGAATAAGTAATGGTAAATGACAAATACCATAGTTTTCTTTTTCATGATGCTAGCCCGACGTGGGCAACGGGTCACTCGCAAAGAGGACCTCTTTATTTATTGCAGGTATTAAAATTACTCTAGCTGATAAAGTGATAATATAATGGCTTCTCAATTAATTGGTGATTCGGAGAGGCAACGTGTGATAGATCGCATACGAGCAATAACATTTCGGGAAGCTCGTGATGCTGGAGCCACCTTTATAACACGTTCATGGGTTGCCAAAAAGTTGCGAAGAAGTGAGGACTTCGTCAAAAGAAATTGGAATAAAACTTTGGATGAATGTGAAATGGATACAACCAAATCTGAGCGCCCAAATTTGCCACTCTCTCAGGAAACAAAGGACATCATTGAAAGCGGTACGCGTAAGCGGAAAAACAGCTGTGCTAAACTTTCTAGAGAGATCGAAGTGTTGAGAGGAAAGATCGTTAGTGGTGAGATCATTCGACTGTATCGTCATAGGCAAGGTTTAAAGCCTTGGCATGAACTTCCAAAGCCAAGAAAAACTCAACTTAACATCGATGACAGAATATGGTTTGCCCATTATCTTGAAGATTGGGCTGTGGATGATTTCATGCATTTAGCTGTCTCCGATGAATTTTTTGTTTACGTAACACGTCGGCCTAACTACCAAAATGATCGAGTGTGGGCCACAACACCAGATGAAATCGATGACAATGAACATTATCGCGAATTATTAAAAAGTCCAGACTGTGTTGGTGTGTTTGTTTTGTTCACTGCAAAGAAGCTCATGTGGGTGCTGAAGCCAAATGGTCAGAGTTGGGATGGACAGTATTTTCGTGATATTATTCTATCCGAGCATGTCATTCCTTTTCTAAGAAACCCAAACAATGTTATGGATGTCGATCAGGTCACACTTCTGCACGGTAAGGCCCCCTGCTTTAAGGCATTAGCCACTCAACAGTTGTTGCGGAACCATGAGATCGATTTCTTTGGAAATGAAGAATGGCCAGGAAATTCTCCTGACCTGAACGTCTGTGAACACATTAGATCAGTTATAAAGGACAAGGTTGAATGTCTCTTGTTTGAAGAACCTGCAGCAAATCGATTTTCGAAGGATACAATGACGCAACACATTGAAACTGTTTTAGCAAATTTGCGTAACGATCAGGATCTATTTACGTCACTTTTGGCAAGCTACCCAAAGCGAATTCAGGCTGTCTTGGAAGCCAATGGCGGGAACACCAAGTTTTAATTGTTTCTCATTAAATGCAGGATTAAATTATCTTTTGTAAGGTTTCTTTAGTTTTACTGTACCTCTAATGGTTTAGGCCATGGGCGGGGAGGGGGGGGGCTAAGGTTTATTGGAGCCCCGTACATTTGCATCGAAATAAATGGGAATAGTAGTCCCTTTTCCATGATCCTTACATATTTTGCTGAATTAACAGCTCCTGTGCAGACCACGCTCTGTTTGCCCACTGGTCGAAATTGCACCCTACACCATTACAGAAAATCCCCATGTTTTATTGTAGCTTGGCTTAGCCTTAGAGGAAATTCTTGGGATGGACGTCTCCATACCCACACTTGCCCACTCTCTGGAAATGAAGCAAATCGAGACTTATCCGAGAAGATTAGTTCCAAAAGGCAGGATCAGCGAATTTTAATGAAAATCGGTATACTAATGTATAGGGTGTCCATAAATGATTACCCTGATTAAAGCATGCTATAACTTTTAAATAAACACTCGTATTTAAACACAGTTTTAATCATAAGTAGATAAACATACAAAGTTTTGATACATAGTTAATGAACTTAATAAGCTTCCACATGTGCACCCCTAGTGGCACGTAAAATGTCTAAACGGTATTCACAGTCACGCCACACAATTTCCAACATTTGTGGGTTAACTGTTGCAATTGCATCCGTAATGCGTTCTCGCAATGTCCTGTTATCTGGAACAACTGTTGCATAAACCAAATCTTTAACATGACCCCAGAGAAAGAAATCCAGCGGGGTAATGGCTGGTGATCTTGCGTCGAGAGTTTCACGAACAACATGCGCCCAATGAGGGGGTGCCCATCTTGTTGGAAGATGACAGTTGGCTGCCTGTCCTGCAGCTGGGGGATGGCGTAATTGGTGAGCATATCCAGGTACACAGTTGCGGAAACAGTGTTCTCAGCGAAGAAGAAAAGACCAATTATCCACGTTTCCAGTTTCCAAGAATTTTTTCATCCACGAATCAATTAACTTCACATCAGGTGGATTCTTTCCATACTTTGTTCTGAACCTTCGCTGAACACTGACAGGAGATTTTGTTTCTGCAATCCACACAACACATTGTGCCTTCTCTGTCGCAGACGCCATCTTAACTGAACAGCTACTACAGCGCTCCTAGCGGAAAATGCGGTAGACGAAACACGCCAACACAGAAACTCTATGCGTGTACGAGATCACCTGTAAAAAGAAAACGGATGTAAGATTCGTCATTAAAACATGAGAGCATACTGTTTTCAGGGTAAACATTTATGGACACCCTGTAGTTTTGGTCACTGGTTTCAAAAATAACTTTCGTTTTTTAGGAGAAATGAAAAACAAACATGTTAAAGCACTTTAAATAATTAATGTGTTTTTAACGAAAATATCATGACTTAACCTAACCAATCGTCAAGGGCGTACAGTTGTCCTAACCGGGCATTCAATTGACCTAACCTGGAATCAATTGACCTAACCGGGCATTGAATTGACTTAAACTGGGCATTAATTCTTGATTTTTTCTGCTACTTTTACAGATCTGCCGGGATCCTTCAAAAAACGTATTCTTCGTAAAGTTGCACTTTTTACCGTTTGACCGACGCGTTTTAGCAACGAAAGAACTGGGTATTTTTTTATCAAAGGAGCACACTTTCCCACACTCAGAGCACTTTTTCATAAACAGTAGCAGTTTGTGACTCTGGCTAAATTTAAGACAATCCTCTATAACTAGTTTAAGTTAGTTAAAACACATATTAATTATTTAAAGAGCTCTAACAATGGAAAAGACCCCTGTTGTTTTCTAGGTATCTCTGCATCCCTGCACCGCACAATGACTATTAATTGTTGATAATGGGATGCAAAGTCTTCGCGAAATTCCCCTTGGACTTTGCTCTGCTTACCAAAGTCCAGTAATTCCACCTCTTGTGAAATCTGTTAATTCTGGGGAACCTCTGTTTCGTGGCATTGTGAAAAAATATATACTAATTTATCTTTAAAAGTTATCTTACCCTGTCAATTTGTTTTACTACAGTCTTAGTTGAATTTATGGCAATCATGCATTTTGTCATAGATTTGTGGCTGCACTGTTCTAAACTAGTTAGAATTGTGATCGCGTAAAGCTGATGTAATTCCCTAATGCTGCTCACAGGCGAATGAAACACTTACAAGAAATTAAATTTATATAAGATAGCACCAGCAATTACAGGATTCCAATGTGTAACAAATTTACACATTAAAATGTTACTTATACTTACAGTATTTCAGAGGAATAATTTTCCCATTATTTAATTGTAACGTAGTTCACACTCAAATTCAATCCCCAATTGGTTAACCTAAAATGAGATAATTTATTGCAGTGTGAGATCTTAATACTAATAATAATAATAATAATAATTTAGAAAGAACGCATTACATAAGATATACATTACATCCATATACTGTAGGTTTACACAATGTTGACATTAACGTTTAATTTTATATTTTAATTGACAAGTAGTTTAATTACAGTATTCTTATCTGAATATGCCGTTGGGAAGCAAAACAGCTTTTCAGGCAAAATATCTTTGAGATTCATTTCTATTTTTACGAAGGGAACTAAGAAATGTAAATAGAATTTGTGGAAAATAAAATAAAGTTGCATTTAGTTAACTCTGTCATTACAAATGAAAATTGAAATAAGTTTTGAAATAATAGAAAAGGAAGAAGTAAACAATACGGCATAATAATAGAAATAATAATAGAAATAATAGAAAAGAAAAATGGTAAACAATATGGTAAACAGAACATGTTGAAATATCGATAATAATTAATTTCAAATATTAGAAATTAGGGAGCAAGTGTAGTTTACGTCCCCCTATGGTGCCTAGTGAAGTTTACGTTCACCTACATTATCCTAGTGTAGTTTGCGTTCCCCAACTTTGTCCGCGTATACCTAATGAAATAAAACGTTAAAACTAACGAAAATATTACGACTTAACCTAACCAATCGGCAATATATATATACAGATATATATATATATATATATATATATATATATATATATATATATATATATATATATATATATACTGTATATACACGGTGAACCAAAAGTAGGTGGACAGTAGGTTGAATACGGTTTGTGTTATATTATATTATAACTATGGTGTTCATTATAACTATGGTGTTTGTGTTATATTATATTAAATATTATAACTAAATTTATTTAAATTTTATTTTGTATTATAGTATACAAAAAATTTAAATATGTATTCTCAAAATAAACGTTATCATTTACTGTCCACCTACATTTGGTTCACCCTATATATATATGACGAATAAAACCACGAAGGAAAGGAAACACAGAATCTATCGGAAAAAAAAAACAATTTGTCCTACGTACACTTTTACTCTGGACATGACACCCCTGTTAAGAAGACCATAATTTCTGCAATGTTTCTCCGCGCTCTTAGGATCGCCAGTCCGGAATACATCGTCGATGCCGAATTGGAAAAAATCAACGGTATTGGAAGTGATCTGTGGTACCCACCTGCGTTTATGGAATCTTGTCTTAACAAGGCAAAACGAACCTTCTATCGTGTGAATAATAACACTCGCACTTTGTCAAAGAATATTTTAGTACTTCCATTTTTCCCAGGCTTTTTAGGCATTGCTAATGTACTTAAACTTTTGAATATTAATGTAGTATTTTCATATAACAATATTGTGAAAAATATCATAGTAAAAATAGCCCTACCAATAATTCAGGCATTATCTATAAAATTGGTTGTAAACAATATGATTCCTTTTACATTGGTCAGACGGGAAAGGATTTGCACACGCGTGTAAAACAGCATCAATATTCCGTTAGAACGGGACAGTCGTCCAGTGCCCTTTTTGTCCATTTGTCAGAGTTATCCCACTGCATTGATTGGAATAATGCTTCAGTTTTGTTTCACTCTAGCAACATTGTTAATAGACATATTCTTGAGTCTGCTATTATCCAATTTACAAATAACTTTAACATGAGCAAAGGTCTTTTTCAATTCCATCCCGTTGTTTTGAATTCGTTCAGAACGGATTTAGACAAGAAGGGTAGAGTGCTAAAACTTTGGTAGTGTTTCCGTATAAATTTGTATGCTCCTCTTACAATTTTTATTTTTCAATTTAGTTTTATATTTTTTTATTTTTTGTGACATATGTATCATTCAGGCCTTATGTATAAAATTGGTTGTAAACAATCCATTTGATCTTGTGTTGAATTCGTTCAGAACGGATTTGGACAAGAAGGGCAGAGTGTTAAAACTTGGGATTTTTCCCTTATAAATTTGTCTGCTCCTCTTACAATTTTTATTTTTCAATTTATTTTTATATATAATTTTTTTTTTATTTTTTGTGACCTATATATCATTCAGGCATTAACTATATAATTGGTTGTAAACAATCCATTTGATCTTGTGTTGAATTCGGGCAAAGTGCTAAAATTGGTAGTTTTCCTTACAAATTTGTATGCTCCTCCCACAATTTTTATTTCTATATTTATTATATATATATATATATATATTTTTTTTTTGTAACCTGTATATAGTCGAACTCTTTATTTACTTCAGTGTTCCTGAGGATGTCATTAGACGAAAGCGCTTGAGCACCATTCTGTGTTTCCTTTCCTTCGTGGTTTTATTTATCATAAATATTTTTCACGTGTTACTTTCGTGAAATAATTTTCATATATATATGTATAAATTGACGATTGGTTAGGTTAAGTCGTAATATTTTCGTTAGTTTTAACCTTTTATTTGATGGATTCATTTAAAAAATGTCTCCTAAAGATCCGAGTGTAGTTTACGTTCTCCAAATTTGATCTAATGCAGTTTGTGTCCCCTTTTGCGTAACTACACTTGCTCCGAAATTAGAAATGATGATCAATCTTAAAGTTACAAAAATACAGATAAATGAGGCATATTATAACTATGGCGTAATATAATGGAAACTTTTAACATAAAATTTATATAGCTTGTGATTGCACCCAGTTTAAGATTGTGAATTTTGCATATATAATAGGTGATCTTCATTGTTTAGTAATATTAGTAGTATGGGCGCAAAAGGAGAGACTGCAATGCAATTGCAAATGTTGATCACTGTTGCATAAGGTTATGCAAGAAAGGGGAGAGGGAATGTTGCAAGCGCAACAAGGGTTATGCAGCTTGGAGGTGGAGTTATCCCGCAAGTTGCAATGAACTCCCGCTGAGGGAGACCTCTTTGGGGGAGAAGTTGGGACGGCCTCACCCCCCCCCCCCCAAAGGGGTATACCTAACCTAAGAGAGAGAGGAGAAGGAGAGAGAGGTGTTCGCTTGGCAGGAGCCAAGCGCATATTAAGACTTCAGCCGAGCGCCCGCTGTCTTATAGGCCCCTAATCAGCCAGTTGGCGTAGAAGCCAGTTGACGAAGTGTATACATCGGTTGGACACATACACACCCGCCTATACGCCCATAAAATATCACACACACACACAACTATATGCGCGATTATATGCGCCGGGTTCGAGACCCGTTGACAGCGCGTCCTCCCACGGTTGGTAGATAAATGGGAAAACAGGGTATCCAAGTGGCCCATGTTAAACTGTAGGTCTAAGGTGGAGTGTAAACATCCTTCCACGATCGATAGATAAATGGGTAACCAGGGCATCCTAGTAGGGATCTCTCTCTCTCTCTCGCTCTCATATATATATATTAGGGTTATGACATTTTTATAACCTCATGTTCCTGTATCATAAATCGATGAACGTTTGCCCCCTGACAATGAAAATAACAGTTTTTTCGATATATTTTGAAAAAACTTCACCCCAAAATAAAAAATAAAAAATTAATAAAATAATAAAATAGAAATTTGCATGTTTATTTCACAATTATATACATAAACATATATTATATTATACAACATTATACCTATACAATACATATTAATTATACAAATACAATATTATACATTTACTCTATTATTGTTTTAATTGTTTTACTTATTGCTTAAAATAAACCTGTGATTAAGGTTGTCTTTATTTTTACAGTTTACGTAAAGTTCTTGCATTACCTTAATGGCACGTTCCGCACATTGGTTGCTCCTTGGTATAGCTATTGCAGATGGGTCTCTGTTCCAGTGATTTTCCAGAGTATTTAGTGCTTTTCGATATTGTTGCAAGATATTGGACAATTTATGATAATCATCTTTCTTATACATCTGATTGCTGAACCAATAGTCTGCCCAGTCGTAGGAAATAAATCTGCAAATCTTATGCAGAGATTCTCTTCGTGTTGGTAGAAGTATATAGGTTAGGATTGCTAATATTGCTCTTGAATTCCATCTGGCGTTGCTGATGTTTGGTATTTTTCGAAAATGTACCTTTGGAAATCTGCCATTTTCTTCAAGAAACCGAAAAAACACGTGTTAGATGAAACAGAAACTTCATGTCATCACGCCATCCTGAACTTTCACAAATCTCTTCCTCGCCATTTTCAAAATTTGCTTTAAGTTCGTCATATTTCTTCATGATGTCTGAAACAAAAGGGTAATCAATGTTTGGTGATGTTTTATTACCTCCAAGTTCGTCATCCATCACCACACGAAGTATTCGGTCCAGTACGTGATGCTGGCAGCCAATGAATTGTGGCTTATCAAGCCCCTTTTCTGCAAACAATCTTTGTAGTCTGACTATAACTCCATTCAATTTTCCTGTATTGACACTTGTTGTATCTGCTACCATCATTTTTATGCTGCTCCATAAGTTATGCTCATCCAGAAGAGCCCGTATTCCATCAGAGATAGTTTCAGCTTTGCCATTTGCCAAACACAACACACCTAACTTGACGTCTCTGTTTTCATTTTTCAGAACAACCACCTGATATTCCTTAGCATCAATATGTTTACCATCAAAATGCAATGACCAATCTTCTAGTTGCAGCGTTTCTTTCATTTCTTCTTTCAGTCGAACTGCTTCTCTGAACGTTGATTTGTAAATACCTGATTGAGATGGTGTTGGTATATTGATTCCTTCATTTGACAGCTGTTTGCAGACTTTTGCAGCTTTGCTTGTTGATAATTTTGAAGATATTACTAAATTGGTTGCAATTGCAGTTTTGCTATAATGTCTACGCATTGGCTTCTTGCGGAAGATTCACAGTCATCTTCATGGTCACTAGGTTCTGTTTCACTCGTTATTGCATCACTATCTAACACATCGATGGACTCGATGGCAGAAGAATTGGACGCCACGCAAGTACTGGAGGTTTTCCTTATTCGTTTTGATGGATGGATAGTTTCTTTGCCTGCTAGTTTCTCAGTCACATATCCCACTTCACCTTTGTTCTCCTTTTGCAGATCGTAAAACTTTTTGTCCTCACTGCATAGCCATTGTCCATCTAATTTTGTGATATCAAATAGTTCATCCAGTATTGAATACTTGCCACGCCGTACACATTCATCATATGTCTTCAAGACTTTCTCGATCTTGCTTGAACAACTTGATTAGACACATGTGGGAAATTAAATTTATCCCATAATTGAATGACTTCATTACAAATCACCTTTGCCCGGTCTTTTCTACTTTTTACATTGTTGCCTAGAAACAGGTATCTTCCAGCAATATGTATTTGGAGAGGCAAGCGGCTTCGTTCGAAAAGAGGTGACATTTCTGATGAGACGTTTCTTCTTTTGTGTGAGTTCTGAAACTGCACCAGATTCTTCGTCCAAGTTTCTTTGCCCTTTTCGCATTCAATAGCACTTCTCTTATGCGACATTGTAAGTTAGATAACCTGAGATAAATAAATTCACTTGGAACAAGTACTTTCCGTTAATGATAAATTGTACGTGATATGTGTTCTGTTCACCAGCACTGTCTGAGGAGCGAATGCGCGAGACCCTCATCCGGCAACACTTATATAGAGGCCAGAGAGGGCGTGGCTTAAGGCAGACACGTGTATTTCTGGAATATTCCGGAATATTCAAGAAAATACTAGGTAACCAATCTAGAATGGTGCAATGCAGCTGTGTCGAATATACTAATATACTATATTTGCTTTCGGGGTGACATTTT
>JAJOZX010000097.1:1670000-1762500 GCA_023014485.1 Bathynomus jamesi | reverse complement strand
TTCCCTTATTGTATCTCTTTAATTAAACTACTTTAATTTTACTTAACTTTATTTGATTCGGCATGAACTAATCATGTTAACTTCTCATTAAAGGAGCGAAACGGAACTTGAACGTGTTATAGCTACTTTTCGTTTTGATGAAAGGGGAATAAATGATATGGATGCTTTAACGCACAGCCAACCCAGCTACCTGAATACAGAGGTCGAGGTATTGGGTCACATCCGGTCATCGAGGAAGTAATGCAAGTATTTTTTGGGGTTAAGAACAAGACAATGTATTTTCATTTAATTTTTTAAATGGTAGAAAACATGTACAAAGCGGAACCAGTGTCCATTAAATAAGTCTTAATAGCGACATTTTACAAATACGCCTTTACACAATATAGATACACACCTTACACAATACAGCGGGTGCTAACATATGGGAACCTTTTTTTATTTGTCTGCATACCGTTTTATCATTCATTTCAGTGTCGAACAAATCGAATAATTTAAAAAAAATTATAAATTCTTTTCCCCGCGACATGTGCAGGAGAAATGAAAGATTATACATGCCGCACGTGTTACTAAAATATCCTTGGAGGCGGTAAGGATTCCATACAACTTCAGGTACATAGTACATTCTTTCCCTATTTTTAAAATAGCTTGCAAACCAATGAATCCCCCCCCCACAATGTCGGTGTTCACGATAATCCCGTACCAGTTTCTCGTAGTTAGCAATTTCAATATTTCATTCTTCGTAAACACGCCGATAAATTTCAAGCGTGTCATTCGGTCACTTTTCATTACTCTCTGGAGTGTATTCGCGTCCATTTTAAAAGTCTGTGACCACGTTCCTGAAACGGTCAACTTCTATCAGAGCCTGTGATTCGATGTACATGAGTACGCTAATAGGCGCGTCTATAGGGTTGGCAAATTCCAACCTGACTGAGATGTTCCCACTCTGTTGTGGACTTAAGTGTGTGTTTACACCAGCAGACAAGTCAGGGGTAATATCAAATGAATAAATGTTAAATTCTTCGGCAAATTCTTTCTGCGTTACGCCAAACCCAAGCTCGTCACAAGCACCTGTATTATGAGCCAGACTACTATAAGCTCTCGCGTAGAGCGGGAACACAGCGTCTGATGAGTAGTCCGTAATTATAGTCCCTTCCAATGCAAGGCTATTTACGGACAGAGTTATGTTTTTAAGGGCGAAATTCTCGAATTTAAAGGCACTCTTTTTATATTTTCCATTCGTCGAGGCGTGGTCCTGCATTCTAATTAATAACCTGTTAGGTAGAACTCCAAGGGTCACGTTTTCTAGTTGCTTCGAGGCCAACCCGGCGGGCACCGTGTATAGTTTGATCTGTACTCTGTTAATTGGGTATTTTACTGTGGTGTGTATTAAGTCTTTTCTCAATTTCTATTTGTTTTGGTGAACTTAATTTCACACGGCGTACACGTAAATACGTTTGCATAATGTGAATCACAACGGGTTTTGCGTCCTCTTCTTGATCAGACCCCAGATTTATGCAGATCTCAGGACTCGTGCGGTTGAGCTTTAGTTTCAGATCGACGCCGTTCACAAGCAGTTTCTCCTGGAACGTGAAGTCCGTATGAAGACGACCAAAACACTCGTATATCTTTTTTTTAGAATTTTTAAATTTATCCTTTATACTACTTTCATCTTTAGTCTGATAATAGCCCTCGGCAGTTAAAAAGGTGTCCTTCGCTTCTTTTGAAAAGTTGAGGACATTTTCCAGATAGGCTCGTAGGTGATAATACCCCGTTCCTACCGAGATGTTAACCTGATTTAAATACACCTCACACTGGCTGAATATGGAGTGTAGAAAGTTGGTTTCAGGGTATGCAGAGTAACTATCATCGCAGTCCGTTCCATCTGAATGGGCTATACGCAGTTTAGCGTACGTGTGCATGCAGCTCGGGTCAAAAAAGTAAGGGCTTGAGCTGGGTATCACGAATTCTATAGGGGCACCCGGCGAACTAATTGTGTTTAATGGGTTAATTGTAATTGTAATAAAATCGCTATTCTCAATAGAGACCTGAGTGGGGGCATATCAAAGAGGGACAGTTCCGATTTTACAGCATTGTGAACTACACGGATGGATGAAACGCGCCATGACGAGTCAGAAATAGTACCACCTCCCTCGACAACTAGTAATCAGCCTATGATTCGTGAGAGTAGTGTCCTCATCTTATATCAATTAAAAAAATGATCGCTATGCTCAATAGAGACCTGAGTGGGGGGCATATCAAAGAGGGACAGTTCCGATTTACAGCATTGTGAACTACACGGATGGATGAAACGCGCCATGACGAGTCAGAAATAGTGCCACCTCTCTCGACAACTAGTAATCAGCCTATGATTCGTGAGAGTAGTGTCCTCAGCTTATATCAGTTAAAAAAATGATCAGCCATAGGTTTCATACGCTTAGAGCACTTCTTTTTTATTTCCTTTTACGTTTAGCGCCACGTGATGGTAACCCCTTCTTCCTGGCAGCTCTCTTCTTTCCGCCACCACGCATTTTTCTCTTTGCATCTTTGATGATTTCGTCCCGTGTACGTTTTAAATTTTTTTTAGAGCTTCTTTAGGCTTAGTTCCACCCATTATGTCTTCTGCCGCGTTAAAACCTGTTTGTAACGCCTTCCTCCCTAGGTATCTAGCACCCCTCTTCAACAGTGGGACAGCGGTGCGTAGTATGGATGAAAAAATGGATCCAAGCCCACTCCCACGCTATCTCACCCTCGATAGACTGTGAATGGCCTTCGGGTCATTATAACGACGAAAGTGTAGTTTCACTGTTAAGCTCCCATCACCGAATGGGAAATTTTTTCCCTCAATCGTTCTTATATATATCGAGATGTTGGTTAATAGATTAGTCGCAACATTCACATAATGGGGCTTGTCATATGTAATGCTCAAACTTTTCCCTCTATGGTTGGGGATGTGTGCAATGCGCAGCAGGCGCGCCTGGGTGTCCCCAACAAATTGTGCTCTACGATATTGCTGTAAATATAGCACATGTCTGGGGATGGGAGCTTTCACCCAATTTCTCCATCTTCAATTGATACATTAAGCTGGACAAGTCATGCTGTGCCTCGTGAAAGGTATCTCTTTGGAGAGCTGCGCTATATCGGCCCTCAGCCACAATTGTGAACAGCTCTTTATCTTTAATATTTCTACTAAGCGTTGATTTTAACTTCAATGTGCATGCAGGCGTGTCTATGTTTACGACTTCAAAAAGTAAATCGTTTGTCAGGTACGACTTTTCAAGACTCTTGTTTAACCCCGTCACAATGTCCATGGCTGTGTCATAATGCCGATTCCTAGCGATACATTTGTGCTATAGTACTGTCCTCACCGAACAGGACTGATCGCATAGTATTGTCTAAGGTTATGCCTAATTTTTCACTCATCGATTCTTCTAAGGATCAGAAATATGATTTGCTCATTTTCAAGAGTTAAAAATTTGGAGACTAACTGGAGTTCACATAAACCCACCTCATACGAATCACGCTCCAATTCAATGGGTCCGTGGAGTTCTGTCACAAAGTTGGCCAAGGTGTTGTTAGGATGTACAGACAGAGAAGAGGACGGGAGTGTGACATAGTATGCATACTAATTAAGCTTCATTATTGCAGCAGCTTTTATATAGGTGTTGAAGCTTTCTGGGTAACACAGCAATTTCACCAGGTACATTTTTCTCTTTCCTGAACCTTTGCTGCCTAAAATTTTTTCAATTTTAAACACACTTTTTCCTAAATTAAATGTCACTTTCTGCAACTCCTCGCGGTAAAAGCCTCCAGCGATCTCTTCCCCATTCAAATCTTCAACGTAATACATCATTATCTCCCTTTAGGTCTCATAGCACGAACTTTAAAAATCTCACGTGTCCATCCTTGCTCAAATCCCTTCGCGAATTTATTTCCCGAACGTGATAGCCTTACATAATCATTGATTTTGAAATGTGTAGAGTGTGGTGGCGGTGCTCCATCTCTTCTCACCTCTGTGCGCGTACCTCTTTCTAAAACTTCGTTAGGTGTTGTGCCAATCGTACGGTGGTGTGAACGGTTGTATGATGATGCCAATGACCCGAGAACGTTTATATATCTGTATGTGTTTTTATGTGTAAAATAGCGATGCATGCGTTCCTTTATGGTACGTTGAACTCTTTCAGCTAAAGAGGCCTTATGTATAGAACTGCTAGTGTAGTAACTGATATTAAACTCTGTCAGCATGTTCTGAAAAGCGCGACCTATAAATTCTTTCCCCATATCCGTACAAAAATAGCCAGGAACCCTTCTTCTTTTAACATCAACGTTTTGGTCGCTTTAGCAACTGTTTCAGGCGATTTATTTTCAGGGAATTAGCCACAGATATCTAGAGAATACATCTATTATGAATAGGATGTAGCGGTATCCGTCATTATACACTGAATATCTTTGCATGTCTGTTAAATCCGCTTGCCAAATAGAGTCAATCGAATCCGCTGTTGTCTTGGCCGTTTTAAACCTTTTTCTCACCGGTTTATGAAGTGTATAAGCATCCTGTTCCGCAAAAACCTCTCAACATCTTTTTTCCTACTCCGTAAACACCTCTGTACAGTCTATTAACGCCACCATAGGAGGCGGGGTTAGAAATGTCATAATAGCGTTTACTTAATATGTTAGCCATTTGCGTATTTTAGAGACACGTGGATAAGGTTGGCCGTTTGTTCTCTTCTTTCTCCTCTTCAGAGACGCTGCTGGGGGCGATGGCGTACTCAGTTGTGACACATGCGAGACTTGATCCAGGTCTTTTAACCTATTCAGATTACCTATCAATGTTTTGGGGACATTTATTTGTTGTAGTCTTGCTTTAATATGCTTCCATCCTGTTGGTGAGGGCCTGTCCCACTTTCTCACCAGATCATGAACAATATCAACGATGTTGGATCCTTGTACCCTTGTTCCTTCAACAATGACCTCGCCTGTATCGGCCCACTGTATGATGGGGTCCTCACTCAATAGATTATAAAGACTTAAGCCTTTATTCCTCAATGTATGTGGGAGACTGTTTTTAACACATGTTCGATGTGTTGTGTTCCGTTGTTCTTTGGTTGGTCATCTCTAACGTCGGGCCCAGGTCCTGTGTCGCCATGCTCAGCGTGCTCGCGCTGTGCCTAATAACCACGGGGAGCTCTCGGATTCTTATAATCTTCGTACTCATGAAGAAATTTCTGCAAAGCCTCTTGGTACAAGATCCTTTTCTCATCAGGTGACTTTTCACTGTTTAATAGGGCTAGCAACTCGCTTTCCATTCTTTTAAGCCTACTTTTACGGGGTTCTAGAGCCGTGTCTGGAATCTTTGAACTTTGCAATGAAGCATACACCTCGTGCGGAATCACTACCACCTTCTTCATTATATTAATCTAGTCAGTAAAGGACCCAAAACTGAAAATAAGATGGGTAGGAATGATCCCCTCTTTGTACAATAATTCGCTTTTTCTTACACGTTTGACTTTTATGAGCGAGCGCTCGTATTATGTTCTTGTAACGACGTAAGCGAGCCTTCTGAGGGGTTTCATTGGCACATTACATTTTATAACATTAAGACAGATTTCACAGATGCATTTTAAAAAGTCGGAGTCGATATTTTTAACAAACATCTGTTGCAGTGCCCGGGGCAATCGTTGATAGATTTTTATTAATTCACGATATTTCTTCAGCCTATTTGTCATTCTGGAATATACACCGTTTCAGGTTCGTTTGGGAATATATTCGTTCTTAGAAGCACCCTAAACGTGTTTCGCGGGTGAAGGTCACAAAGCAAATATCCATAACGCTGACTTGTGGCTTCTTTATAAACCTCCAAAAACTCCTTACGCTGATTCGGGAACATTTGATTGGCTAATACCCCAATTTGTGACACATCTCTACGTTGTGCGAATAAGACTAGATATTGTGTATTTAGCGACACATCGCGCATGTATCTATTTTTGAAAAATAGATTCTGGTTGATGAAGAATACGCTTATGTTAAGATGGTGGGAGAACACTGTAAATGTCTCGGCAAACGTTTTATCCATTTCCAACATGAGATCGTCAATTACAATAACTGTATGCTCATTACCTTTTAACGAATTAACGTCATATACACCTTGTGGAACAAAATTTCATCTTGGTACTCGTTGAACACTGACTGATACGTCGAATAGCACCATATTACTTTATGCACAAATTTTGAGAACATCTCCCCCTTATCTTTAATGATTTTAAGCATAAATACAGTTTTTCCACATCCTGTAGGGCCAGATATAATACATGTGGAGGGGCTTGTGAACCTGAATTTTTCTACAGATTCCATCTCTAACACGTCACACCCTAAGTGGGTCATTTACAAAATATTACAAATTTTGAGTGCTGTTCCTTATATTTTGTTTTTCTTCTTCCACAGAACCGTGAATGACGACGATGTACAGCCCCCATCATCGATATCACAGACGAACCCGATGACCGTGCAGCTACAGAACCCTTCCCCGCTGACGAACCCTCACCAGCGACACCTGTAGCATGCGACAGTTCAAAGCGGAAGCATGATGAAGAACCCTCCACGTCAGGTATAAAGCGTGCCAGGATTGCCGGTTGTTAGACCCCCAGTAATAGAGCCCCAACCCTCTACGTCTTACGACACAACCCCCACAATAGTACCTTCCTCAAATATGCCCCATTGTTCAGTTCCGGGTACTTCCTCACACAGCAGCTTCTCATACTGTGGAGGATGGTATAACATTCGAGTTGGTGCGCACCGCTACCCCACCCCTGCCCTGACTAGAAATCGGTACGTGGTCAGGGTTGACCCTGGATCCCTGTATACCAACGGTGTTGGACTGCGACGCGTAGTTGAACGTATTGTGGAGTTTGCCCTTCAGAACTGCGACGAACGTGAAGTCTGGACGAGGTTGTCCATCAGGTTCGGGTCAGATGACGGGGACGTAGATGATTTTTGGGTAGTAATACCGTTCAGACGTTTGGTGGCTGTAGACATAGAATATATCTTGGGCCGTATAATGCACGCCTCTCAAAGTAATACAATCTTCAATATGGACAACTTCATGGTAGATACTGACGGAGTATTTCGGGTTGTGGGTCATAGTGCCACACCTTATACTCTTAATTCCAATTCCCCAGTTATTTACAGAAAGCATTTAAAAGTCGGTCGTGGTTGTGGTTTTATAGCAATAATCTTAGCTCATATGTTCACTGTGCTAAATATATGGACGCAAAAAATTTGGCTGCCCACGGTTGTGCAGCGTGCCCGTAAAGTGGCTTCAGATTGTAAGCTTGAGTTTGAGTGTAATATGGATCCTGAAGAACTGAGAAGGGCCGAGCAGGAAATGAATGCACGTATAGTCGTATTTGGAATGGATGATCGTCGTAGGACTGTGTATCTTTTTAAAAGCTGCGTGAGAGATCGTACAAGACCTCTACTTATCTTAGGATTGTTAGGAACATCGTATCTCCCCATCCGTAACATATGGGCTCTCTACGCTAGTTATGATAAAAGTCGAAACTATGAAAGGCATCAAGATTTGTGTAAGGGATGTCTCGAGTTTGCTGATGATATAGTGAAACATTGTAAGGATTGTTACATGGTATGTGAATAGTAAAAAAGCCCCAAATGTGAAAGTCGTGTGGTTGAAACCGAGAAGAGGGAATGTAATGTGTGTAGACGTACATTTTTCAATAATAATTGCTTTGAACTCCATAAATCAATTGTCACTTGCAGGAAAATGAGGATTTGTAAATGCGGTATGTTTCACATGATGGATAATTGTGGGAATTTCAAACATAAATGCGATGAAATTCACTGTTCTACATGTCATGAAAAATATAAGGCGGATGGAGTGAAGCATTTATGTTATACGAAAGATGCTAAGCCTAAAAATAGTCCTTGTATAACCGTGTACTACGATATAGAAACTTACACGAACGCTGAAACCAAAGAGGTTATTCCACATTTACTCGTAAGTCAGACTATCTGTGATATGTGCATGGAGATCGAGTGTGGCGAGTGCCACAAATATGGAAAACGGCAAACGTTTTTAAAACGACTGTACACGGCAGCCATGTGAAACTCTTTGTATCCTATATTGTCAAATTAGTGGACAAGTTAAAAAAAAATGACTATATTGTTGCCCATAACGGGGCAAAATTTGACACAGTTCCTTTATAAGGAGTTGCTTGAACACAAGTCGTCTGCGATATTTACAGATGATCCCTTGAAAAGAGGCAACAAACTAATACAGATGCAGATAAGAGGTAATGTACAGTTTAAATACACCCTGCTGTTCACAACTTGTAAATTAGGAAAGCTACCCAAAGTCATGGGGGTAGCCGCTGAAGTTTCAAAAGGATATTTCCCTTACACATTCCTCACTAACGAAACTTTATATTACGCAAGACTACCTCCACCCAAACATTACTTTAACTACACCAACATGAATGATAGTGAGCGTGAAGATTTTGAGCGCTACTACAACAATTTTAATGAAGCTAGTTCATACAATATAGCTGATGAATGTGAACGTTATTGCGTGAATGATGTGCGTGTGCTTAGGGTATGTTTCCAGGCCTTTAGAAGGATGTACATAGCCCGTTTCAAATGCGATCCGCTGCAAGTCGCGACCACAATCGCCTCATTATGTTTTACAGTGTTCAAGAATAACTTTATGCCTAAAGACACCTTAGCAGTCATTCACAGAAACAACCCCCGCAGTTATGGGCACAAGGCTATTTACTGGCTCATACACCTACAGCAACAGACCGGGATATACATAAAACATGCCCGCAACACGGGTGAAGTACCCGTTAAGGTCAATGATCGTGTTTTTAGGTTGATGGCTCAAGTGAGGATCCAGCCACTGGTGAGAAGACTGTGTATTCCTTTAGCGGCTGCTGGTGGCATGGATGCCTGCGCGCTGAGTGTGCCGTCACAGGAGATTTCCATGGAAGATCCTCTGCCGACAGCCTCGCATGGACCCGTAACCGCGATCAACTTATAGGCTCCCAGTTCACTCACAAGATCGTGTGGGAGCATGAATATGATGCACGGATGGAAACAGATGCCCAGTACCGTGAAGAAATAAGGGCCATTAAATGTCCAATGGTGCTGGACCCCGTAGGTGCACCTGAAAAACTGGTCCCACCATACCAACCATCGAGAAGTTTTCAGCTAACTTGAATGAGTGCTACTTTGGACTTTCTTTCGTAGACATGCTCCGCCCTCGCGATTTATGGATGCCGATCTTACCCGTCGTTATAGACCACAAGCTCATGTTTCCCCTGTGCGTGAAGTGTGCAGAGGAGAACAACGGTGATTGTAACCATACATCCCACCAGCGTAAGATCAGAGGTGTCCATACAAGCCCTGAGCTGGCCCTAGCCGTTCGCCATGGGTATAGAATATTGAAGATACATGAGGTGTGGAGGTTTCAGAAGCTACCCAACCTCTTCACACCATATATAAACGCTTTTTTGAAGGATAAGGTCGAAGCATCAGGATATCCGCGAGGGGTTGATACCAAAAATTAAAAAACGGCTTATATTCAGCGTTACCATGCCCATGAAGGTATACAGCTTGACCGTTCCCAAATTGTAAAGAATCCTGGGAAGCACTTTAGTGCAAAGTTGTGTCTAAACAGTCTTTGGGGTAAATTTGCACAGAATACCGACAAAGGGAACGTTCATTTGGCACAAAGCTATAGTGAAGTCTGGGAATATGCCAACGCTCCAGATAAAGAGGTTATGGAGATCGTGAATGTAGGTAATACTTACATAATAAAGTACATCATCGAACTGGCCACAGATACCTCACGGGTCACAAACATACCTGTAGCCAGCTTCACAACGGCCTACGCCCGCATCAAACTTTGGGGTCTACTGCACTCTTTTGGACGGACGGTGCTGTTCGCTGACACAGATAGCGTGATATTCTCAGCGAGAGAGGGTGAATACATGCCTGCTATTGGGGAATTCCTCGGAGAGCTCTGACGAGATCAAGGATGAGTATGGTGATGGTGTATACGCAGACTCATTTGTATCAATAGGGCTACAAACCTATGGGGTACGGGTGAGGGTAGGGGATGATATGAAGTATATCGTGAAGGCTAAGGGTATCACGCTTAACCATGCGAACCGTCGAGTCGTTAACTTTGACTCGTTCAAGGATCTAGATGTGCTTGGAAGATGAGGGCGACCAGCCACCCCAACTGACTGTGGGGACGCACAATTTTCGGGCGCAGAAACTGGGGTTTGTGAAGGAACTTAGGGGCACGAAGGTATGCCGTAACACCTATAGGAAGCGTTACCAGGTGCCTGGTGCCTATGATCCCGTACCCTTTGGCTACCTTAATCCTTGATTGTATTTATATATATATGTATTGTTAACGATATGTTTATTTATTACGTATATTTGCTTCAATTAAGGTTTCATTTTTTCCTTTGCGCTCGCGCGCGCGTGTGTTTGTCTGTGTGTGTGTCCAGGAAAAAAGCTAAGCTCCGCCCGCTGTAAGATCTGTCACGTGAGTCCTGCCACTACCTGAGCATATCTCTATCCCTGCGTGCTCAGTTGACCTCTGCATACCCTTGAGCTCAGACGTGTATTTTCTCGCGTAGACGAAAAATAGTAATGGCTACCTTTAATATTGCGTGTTCAACGTTTATGAAGTGATATTCGGCAAAGTACCAAGAAGTGGTGGATACTGAAAATCTCCCTATTCCACCCTCCTTTGACACCTTTAAGGCTACATTGAACCGTGCGATGGAACAAGATGTTAAAATACTCTACGGCTATTCTGGTGAGGGCATTGTAGGATTTCGTAGTACAGGCGATGTATTGAAGTATGTTTAGACCTAACCTTTATAAAAGCTCGCATATACCGCGAAGTACAAGAAGCAACACGTTCAGAAGATAAGCAACGGTTATGGTTAGTAAGTCTTGTTGATGAGTGGTATGCCAAGCGATATTATGTCATGTTACATCATACCAACTAGTACCCTACGGTTGAGAATGTAAATCTTGTCATCATGGGGAATCGTAAGCATTTTTACCACTATATTAATATATATCATGACGAGGTTTGTAGTGAGGTTGTGGCTAATGGCCTGTGCGAGTTTTTAACAGACTTTAGAGACGAGTATCGATTGTTAAACAAAAAGGATAAATATGGGCATATGTTTCTCTCAAATAGTGCACCGAATTGTGAAGATGTTTAGTTTGTGGAAATGAACGTCTGGTGAGTGATAAAACATCAAAACCGGTATTGCTTCATATAGCGGAAATTTCTGTTTGCCCAGTATAATGGGGCACAAGTAATCTCTCTCATGTTGGAACAAACCCGTACACTTTTCAGTAGTTTATGGTGTGACTCGCTCCCCCCATCGATCCACCCACCTGTTTACCTCACCCCTCCGAAACACACGAGTTCGAACAAACCCGTAGACGTTTCATCGGCGTGACTCACTCCGCCCGTCGAGCCGATCCGCCCACCTGTGGCTCATCGCCATCTCAGAGCTTGAACCGACTGGACGTGCGAATACGATGGAACTTCCCTTGAGAAGCATTCTTAACGCCTCGTACGATGTCTACGTGACGAATTCATTGCGCGTGTTCAGGCGCGAAACCGGTGCCATTAACTATGTGCTTGAAACGACTTGTAGGCAAGCAAACAAACGTAATGTTATTTATTTAAGTGTTGAGGAGATGAATAGTCTCTGCAGGTGTAGGTACAAGAAGAGAGCAGATTAGTGATGCCCCTTCATATGACGTTGTTTGCACTTTATGTATAAATAACGATCAGCCGTGCATTGATATTCGTCTGATGTGGAAGAATGCGTCTGATAATAACGTTCTTGTCACTACGCGAAACCGTTTCATCCTCGACAGAATGTTTGAAATCATCGGATTCCGCAAGCTGAAGCCTATATTAGACGCTCGTGTTACGGATATGATTTATTTTGACACGGTTCTTGAATACGCATACACCGCTCTGCTCGATGGACTTATGGAATGTAGGAATGAATAAGGCGAGAATGGTCTAGAGCTGGATGCATATTTAAAAGGTTTAGACTCTTCGAAATATCCCGAACTTTGGTACAAAGCACTTGAGCGGTATAGGGCAGAGCTCGCCTACACTGTTCACCCTGAAGAGCTATATCTCTATATAATGAGTAGCTGTCGTTACGACTTGGAAGATTATTTCAATTACCGCTATGCAGAGTGAAGAAGAGTTCACGATTGGAAAGCTCTGGACGGTAAGAAAAAAAACCCTTGATTGGAAAGGAGTGTTCATAAACTTGTATTTAATAATGATGTTGTGGCTAACGATGACCTCTTTGTGCGTGCTTTTGATTGTATTCTAGCCGTGTTTAAAGATAACTTACCAACTGAATGTAAAGTGGGCACAAAAATAGTACTGAACGATATGAAGGCTATTTATATCGAGTATAGGCGCCCGCACACCTTCAGCGGGGAAATAATGCTTGAACGTATTTACCTTGTAGTGCAAAGCAATAATGATGTGACTGTAGACTCGATCACGTGTGAGTTTAGTGTTTTGCGCTGTAGAACATAAAGTATTTTGATGTATCCTTATTTTCAATGTACAGGGCCATTCAAAAAAGACGCAACAGTTTAAATTGCTTATATTTCGTAATATTGTTAATGTACAGGAATGATTTTTGTATTAGTTTACAGCGTACACCTGGGAGTTTTGTTACCGCTTAGGCCTAGTAGCCTAAGGCGCTAGGCGAGCGACTCTTGTAGCCTTAAATGAATATTTTGACGATCGCGTCATCTCGAATCGCTTCCCTGGACGTTTTGCCTGTGGATGGTATTGGCCACCATATTCTCCGGATCTCAACCCATGTGATTATTTTTTATGGGGATATCTGAAAGATAATGTTTACAGAAACAATCCTCTCACAATTAGTGAGCTGCAAGAGGAAATTTCATCTGTTGTCAGCACAATCATTCATGACGTTCTACGCACAGTACTTGCCAATTTTCAACGTGCAAATCGTTTTGGATGCCGGTGGTTCACACATTGAACATGTTTTTCATTAAATAAAAACTCCCAATTGTACGCTGTAAACTAATACAAAAATCACTCCTGTATGTTAACAATATTACGAAATATAAGCAATTTAAACTGTTGCGTCTTTTTTGAATGGCCCTGTATTTAATTATTTAATATAATTGTGTGTATATATATATATATATATATATTTTTTTTTTTTTCCTGTACTAATATGCTGCTGATCATACTGCTTCGTTTTGTATATTATTATTTTTTATTTTCAATATTATTATTTTCAATATATTTAATTTAATATAACTGTATATATATATATATATATATAAAACCACGAAGGAAAGGAAACACAAAACGGTGCTCAAGCGCTTTCGTCTAATGACATCCTCAGGAACACTGAAATACATAAAAGGTTCCGGCCTATATATAGGTTACAGAAAAAAAAAAAAAAAAAAAAATATATATATATATATAAATAAATAACATACATACACACAAACACATATACATTATATACACATACATATCTACACACATACACATATATATATATATATATGCGATAAACGGAGAAGTAAAAATAAAACTTAAAAATTAAGGATTAGAGGATTAACAAAGAGGCAAATCGATTTTTAGCACAAGATCAAATGAGTTATAAAAATAATACAAATTTATACTGGAGATACGCCCGGGTTTAACACTTGCCTTCTTGGAGTCAAGTTTCGATATATAAAAATAAATTGAAGATTAAAAGTAAATAAAGTAGCTTACAAGTTTACCAAAGATTAAGTGTCCTACACTTTTTATCTAGGTTTGTTTTAAAGGAATTCAAAACAACAGGATCGAGTTGAAAAAGACCTTTGCTTATGTTGAAGTTATTTGAAAGTTGAATAATGGCAGACTCAAGAATATTTCTATTGACAATATTGCTCGAATGAAATAAAACTGAAGCATTATTCCAATCAATACAGTGGGATAACTCTGACAAATGGACAAAAAGAGCACTGGACAACTGTCCTGTTCTGACGGAATATTGATGCTGTTTTATACGTGTGTGCAAATCCTTTCCCGTCTGACCTATGTAAAAGGAATCACATTGTTTACACCCAATTTTATAGATAATGCCTGAATTATTGGTAGGGCTATTTTTTACTATGATATTTTTCACAATATTGTTATATGAAAATACTACATTAATATCCAAAAGTTTAAGTGTTTGGGATGGCCATGGGCAACCCCTTATCGCCCCTCCTCTCCAATATTTATATGGAGTTTTTCGAAATTACTTACATTCCGAGAATCCTGGGGGTTGGCATCCCTTGGTTGCGGTACGTCGACGATATTTTGTGTATCTGGCCCATGAATCGTGACCTGGATAACTTCCTCCTTCAGTTAAATGATCAAGTCCCCTCCATTAAGTTTACTTTAGAAGTGGAACAAGACAAGTCAATCCCATTTTTGGATGTGCGTGTACATAGGGAAAGCCCAGGTTTTAAGTTTAGTATCTATCGGAAAACAACAAACAACTTGTCCTACGTACACTTTTACTCGGGACATGACACCCCCACTAAGAAGGCCATCTTTTCATCAATGTTTCTCCGCGCCCTTAGGATCGCCAGTCCGGAATACATCGATGCCGAATTGGAAAAAATCAACGGTATTGGAAGTGATCTGTGTTACCCATCTGCGTTTATGGAATCTTGTCTCAACAAGGCAAAACGAACTTTCTATCGTGTCAATAATAACACTCGTACTTTGTCAAAAAATATTTTAGTACTTCCATTTTTCCCGGGCTTTTTAGGCATTGCTAATGTACTTAAACTTTTGGATATTAATGTAGTATTTTCATATAACAATATTGTGAAAAATATCATAGTAAAAAATAGCCCTACCAATAATTCAGGCATTATCTATAAAATTGGGTGTAAACAATGTGATTCCTTTTACATAGGTCAGACGGGAAAGGATTTGCACACACGTATAAAACAGCATCAATATTCCGTCAGAACAGGACAGTTGTCCAGTGCTCTTTTTGTCCATTTGTCAGAGTTATCCCACTGTATTGATTGGAATAATGCTTCAGTTTTATTTCATTCGAGCAATATTGTCAATAGAAATATTCTTGAGTCTGCCATTATTCAACTTTCAAATAACTTCAACATAAGCAAAGGTCTTTTTCAACTCGATCCTGTTGTTTTGAATTCCTTTAAAACAAACCTAGATAAAAAGTGTAGGACACTTAATCTTTGGTAAACTTGTAAGCTACTTTATTTACTTTTAATCTTCAATTTATTTTTATATATATCGAAACTTGACTCCAAGAAGGCAAGTGTTAAACCCGGGCGTATCTCCAGTATAAATTTGTATTATTTTTATAACTCATTTGATCTTGTGCTAAAAATCGATTTGCCTCTTTGTTAATCCTCTAATCCTTAATTTTTAAGTTTTATTTTTACTTCTCCGTTTATCGCATATATATATATATATATATGTGTATGTGTGTAGATATGTATGTGTATATATATGTATATGTGTTTGTGTGTATGTATGTTATTTATTTATATATTTTTTTTTTTTTTTTATTTATTTTTTTTTTTCTGTAACCTATATATAGGCCGGAACCTTTTATGTATTTCAGTGTTCCTGAGGATGTCATTAGACGAAAGCGCTTGAGCACCGTTTTGTGTTTCCTTTCCTTCGTGGTTTTATTCATCATAAATATTTTTCACGTGTTACTTTCGTGAAATAATTTTCATATATATATATATATATATATATATATATATATATATATATATATTTTCTGTATTAATGTATTGATGGTTATACTACATCGTTTTGTATATTTTTGATATATATATATATATATATATATATATATATATATATATATGTATATATATGTATATATATATTTCTCGTTCGTATTTCTTATGCTATTATTATTTTATTTTTTGATCATATATATTCCTCGTTCGTATTTCTTATGTTATTATTATTTTATTTTTTGATCATATATATTCCATCATTTCATTGTATATTTATGTTCTATTTTGATTATATATTCCTCGTTCGTATTTCTTATGTTATTATTATTTTGATCATATATATTCCATTGTTTGATTGTATATTTATTTTCTATATATTTCAGCTGAAATCTTAATATGTGCTTGGCTCCTGCCAGGCGAACACCTCTCTTCCTCTCTCACCTCCGCCTCTCTCTCTCTTGAGGGATAACTCCGCCCTCAAGTTGCATAACTCCTTGTTGCTCTTGCAACAATCCCCCTTGTTGCATAACCTCTTGCAATATCCCATTGTTGCATAACCTTGTGCAACGTTGATCAACACTTGCAATTGCATTGCACTCTCTCCTTTTACGCCCATACTACTAATATTTACAAGTTGCAATATATATATATATATATATATATATATATATATGCATACATACACCCACATACATTAATAGGGGTTAATAAAGTGTTTCTTTAGTGAGTTGCGAAACGAAATTAACGATGGTGCTTGTCTGATATTTATAGGTATAGCGTCCCATGTATCTGCCCCTTTGTAGGAGAGAGCATTTCCTGCAATTTGCAGTGAATAATTTGGTTTATGTATGAAATCAATGGGAAGTCTTGTATTATCATTATGGTTGGTCTGATGGTGGGTAATCGGCCTGTGAATGTACGAAGTATAGTTTATATTATTAGCAACTTTGTACATACTGATACCGACAGTAAGTTTATACAGGTTATTTAGTTTTAGAATATTAAAATTTCTGAACACTGGAGAGGTAAGAGATCGTTTGTTAGCATTGTTTGAGAGAGTTCGTAAGCACTTTTTATGGATTACTTCTAGCGAGCGGATATTGTATATGATTCCATATTCTAAATGTGGATGAATAAATGAGTCAGTGTGTGGAGGGCATTTTGGGGAATTGTTTTTTCGAGTTTAAACATTTTGTAGAGAAAGCTAGTTATTTTTTATTTGATATACTGTATTGTGTGTAGCTTTTGAAACTTATCATCTAACTTGATGTCAAGAACTTTACCTTCATTTACTTTTACAAGAGGAGTATTTCCAATAATGGTGTGTGCACGATTGCAATTTTTTTTGTTACAATCATAAATGATGATTTTGTCAAGTTCAGTGAAAGCTCATTTGCACACATCCACTTATAGACATGCTCTAATTGTCTGTTCACTTTGTTCATTTGGTAGTTGATATTGTGGTGTGTGAAAGGGAGTGTTGTATCATCTGCATACTGAACACAGTCTAATGTTGTTGATCGACAAAAATCATTTACATGCATTAAGAAGAGTAAGGGTCCAATTTCCAAGGATAGATCCTTGTGCAACCCCACTTTCCAATACAACATATTCTGATGAAATGTCATTTACTTAAGATACTGGTGACAATTAGAGAGATATGACTTAAACCAATTTAGCATATTTCTTCTTATGCCATATGTGTTTAATTTATCTAGTAAGATATCATGTGAAAGGATATAAGATAGTCAAGGAAAACTAAGTCAAGTGAAGGAAAACTAAGATTGTGTGTTTTTTGTAGTTTAGGTTTTTATAGATATTTTCCAATAGCATGTTGATGGCGTCTTCTGTGGTGTGGCCTTCTCTAAACCCAAATTGGGAGCAAGTGTAGTTTACGTCCCCCTGACGCAAAAGGGGACACAAACTACACTAGGTCAAAGTTGGGGAACGTAAACTAAGGGGTGGCAAACAATGATTGCCCTCCCCTGAACAGATGAAACTAATAGAGGTCCAAAAAACTGATTGTTGCATCTTTTAGACAATTTAATTCTACGTCTAAACAAAACCACTCAATAGTTGGTGTTGCCTTCTTGTGCTTGGCGGACGGCTTCAAGTCGGCAAGGGTAGAAGGTGAGGAGAAACTCGAAAAGGTCAGTGTCGTACTCAAGATTTCGGAGGACTGTTTCGATGTGCTGCTCCATGGCCCGGCGGCAGAATCTTTCAGGATCATTCTGAAAGACCGAGTGGAATCCCTGATGCTTGCTGAACTACCAGCCACCCGATTCTGCCGCCGGTCCATGGAGCAGCATATCGAAACAATCCTCCGAAATCTTGAGTACGACACTGACCTTTTCGAGTCTCTCCTCACCTTCTACCCTTGCCGACTTGAAGCCGTCCGCCAAGCACAAGGAGGCAACACCAACTATTGAGTGGTTTTGTTTAGACGTAGAATTAAATTGTCTAAAAGATGCAACAATCAGTTTTTTTGTACCTCTATTAGTCTCATCTGTGTAGGGGGGAGGCAATCATTGTTTACCACGCTGTACGCTAGGATCTTTAGGAAACATTTTTTAAATGTGAATCCATCAAATAAAACGTTAAAACTAACGAAAATATTACGGCGCACGTAAAGTAAAAGCACCCCTGTGTAATTTCTTTATTTATGGTCAGATTTTTATGAAATTTTCAATATTGAGGTTTTCAAGGCGGACATCGAAATAACGCACACCATTTTTGAATTTTTTTTGAAAATTACTTTTAAAATGTTTAAAAAAAAAAAAAAACCGGGCATACAGTTGACCTAACCGGGCCTTCAATGTTATTCCAATGTCTGCTATTGAAGGCCCGGTTAGATTAACTGTATGCCCTTGACAATTGGTTAGGTTAAGTTGTGTTATTTTCGTTAGTTTTAACGAAAATAACACGACTTAACCTAACCAGTTGTCAAGGGCATACAGTTGACCTAACCGAGTATACAGTTGACCTAACCGGGCCTTCAATGGCAGACATCGGAATAACATTGAAGGCCCGGTTAGTATTTGAAAACCTCTATATTGAAAATTTCATAAAAATCTGACCACAAATAAAGAAATTACACAGGGAATGCTTTTGCTTTAAGTGCGCCAATATTACGACTTAACCTAACCAATTGACGATTGGTTAGGTTAAGTCGTAATATTTTCGTTAGTTTTAACGTTTTATTTGATTAGGTATACGCGGACAAAGTTGGGGAATGCAAACTACACTAGGATAATGTAGGGGAACGTAAACTACACTAGGATGATATAGGGGAACGTAAACTACAATAGGCACCCCAAGGGGATGTAAACTACACTTGTTCCCCATATTGTGTTTTTGCTGGGATATGGTATTTAGCTAAGAATTTGATTAGTCTTTTGTATATGATTCTTTCAAATACTTTACTCAAAGTTGGTAAGACGGAGATTGGTCGGTAATTGGATGGCGAATCAGAGCTGCCTGATTTGAATATTGGACAAACCCTGGCTATTTTCAGGTAATCAAGGAATACACCTTGTACTATTGACTCATTAATAAGTTTTGTGAGTGGGGTTGCTATATCATCTGATATTAGTTTATATATTTTCACTGGAATTAAACTGATATCAGCTCTTTTATTTTTTAAGTTTTTCAATGTAACTGATGTCTCGTTTGGCAGAATTGATTCAAAGAAGAAAGTATTTGGTGTGGGTTGTGACCAGTGGCGTACATAAGGGGGGGCATAGGATCCCCCTATTTTAAAAATTATTACTATCATTAAAGATATTTGAAAAAGAAATTTTCAAAAATCGATAACTTCGCAACATTCACCACAAAAAATCTTGATGTCAAATGGAATTTCAGTTATTTCATAGTTACCAGGACGTTATTAACTCAAAACTCAAAATCAATTCTGGTTGGTTTAGGAATTTTTATATATGTCTTTATACGTACGATTAATTTGTGCAAATTTAATTCTTTGCCTATAAATTGGAAATAAAATACAACTGAATCCTTCCAAGATGCAATTCATTTTGATTCCAAATCAATCATCATCAGTTTTGAGCCGACACACACACATACACAATATACACACAGTATATATATATATATATATATATATATATATATATATATATATATATATATATATACCCTCGTCGTAGGCGCCGTTACTGCTACCCTGGTGCAAGGGTGGAGGATATAACTAATAGTGTTGACCATTTTACAGACGGTACCTCTGAGGACACAACGTATTATTCATGTCGGTACTAATAACGTTTTAAATTCTAGATCGGAAGAACTGCTGGCTAGGTACAGGGACTTACTAGAGCGACTAAAGGAAAAAAACTAATAAGATTGTTTTAACAAGTATACTTCCTCGAATTATCCAACGTACCGATTTCTACAGCAAGGCGACCTATATCAACCTAAAGTCTCTTTGCCAACAGGAAGGAGTGCATTTTGCGAATTTTTGGAACAGTTTCTACGGCAGGAGGGACTTGTTCCTCGGAGATGGACGTCATCTTAATGACGTTGGAGCTGCGCGCTTAGGAAGACTATTTCATAATACTGTCTCTTCTTTTCAGGCTGCCGTAAATCGAACGGTCCCAGCGTAATTTCCACAAATTTCCCCTGCGCTCGCGAAGGTGTCGCAATTACAAACAATTTGAAGGTTCTATCCTTAAATGCTCGTAGCCTTCGAAATAAAATAAACGATTTTTTTTCTTTAATTGCTTGAAATGACTATGATTTAATTGCGATAAATGAATCGTGGCTTAGCACTGAAACACGTGACTTTGTAGGGGAGTATCAAATTAGAGGTTATAGACTTTTTGTTAAAAACAGAATAGGTAGGCGAGGAGGCGGTGTTATGTTGTATATCAAAAATAATATTGCGAACGTTATAGAAGTAAAGCACACAATTCCAGAACCGATAGATTCAACTATAGCAGAACTTAAATTGAACGATTTCAAACTTGTTGTTGCGGTTATATATAGGCCCCCCTAATCAAACAGCTGACACGGACGAAGCGTTATATCGTGAACTAAAGAGAATAATAGGTAGTGAGCAGGCTTTAGTTATGGGTGACTTTAATTGCGCCAACGTGAATTACGATACAATGCAGGGAGACGCGGAAGGTAATCGTTTAATTAATTTCTCGAGGATAGCTTTCTTATTCAAAAGGTTGGGGAACCTACGAGGTTGGACAGTATTTTAGATCTAGTAATAACTACGGATGATAGGCTAATCACTGATCTTCAAATAATAGAACCATTAAGCAATAGCGATCACAATATGGTAGAGTTTGTCCTCTCAGTAAGTCACTCGAAACCAGCTAACTCGACTAAACTTCCTAACTTCCAGCACGCAGACTTTTGTAAATTTCGAAATAAATTGTCACACGTCAATTGGGAAAACGTAATGGGGATCTCCAACGCAAAACTAATGTGGGAATCGTTTGAAACAGTATTTAGGACTATAAATGAGGAATGTGTACCGTCCAAAATTAAGCGTGTGAAAGTAAACAACAAGCCCTTGTGGTTTACTTCGTGAAGCGAAAAGTGTAATAAAACAGTCCAAGCGCGAATTTGAAATCTCCATACCCCGTGACGGTAAAGAAAACCCCAAGCGATTCTTTCAATACGTCAACAATAGAAATACAGTAAAAAGTGTCTTGGGGCCGTTGAAAAATGTTAACGAAGATCTAGTTTCTGAAAACAAGGAAATGGCTACCTTGTTAAACGAATTTTTTACGTCAGTTTTTACTATAGAAGATGTAACGAATATCCCTACGGTCACAGACATAATACCTTTTGATAATGGTAATATTTTGGATAATATTGTGGTTAGTGGAGGGGAAGTAATGCGCTATATTGGTAAAATGAAAGCGCGTAAATCACCGGGGCCGGATTCCACATATCCCATACAAATAAAAGAATTAAAAGATAGCATTGTTGTGCCGCTAACAAAGATTTTTAATGCGTCTATTTCTGAGGGGTGCGTACCAGATAATTTCAAGTTACCAAACGTAACACCTATCTTTAAGAAAGGTGATAAAGGTGCGGCGGAAAATTATAGGCCAATCAGTTTAACGTCTGTTGTAGGTAAGCTACTGGAATCAATAATTAGGGATCGTATAGTCGAACACTTAGAATTGCATAACTTAGTCAGAAATACGCAGCACGGTTTTAGGCGAAACAAATCTTGCTTAACTAATCTTTTAGAATTTTTTCAAAGCGTGGTTAACGTTTACGATAGTCATCGGGCGGTTGATGTAGTGTATTTAGATTTTCGAAAAGCGTTTGACACCGTACCGCACAAAAGACTCATTGAAAAAACTAAGGCTCATGGAATCAGGGGTGTAATAATAAATTGGATACAAGAGTGGTTGCGAGGTAGGAAACAGGGTGGTTGTTGATGGAGCGGAGTCATGTTGGGCTAATGTAGCGAGTGGCGTTCCTCAGGGTTCTGTATTGGGCCCCTTGCTTTTTCTTATATATCATATATTAACGATTTAGATGTCGGCCTAGTCAGTACAGTTTCAAAGTTTGCGGATGACACGAAACTGGGTGGTAGGGCGATTAATGACGAAGATAGAGGTAAAATCCAGGAAGATCTGAATAAAATCGTTGATTGGTCAGTCACATGGCAAATGAGATTTAACGTCGATAAGTGCAAAATTTTACATATAGGTTCGCGTAACGCTAATTTTGCAAATAGTATGTCAGGGAAGGAGTTAACAAGCGTAGATCAGGAAAAAGATTTAGGAGTTATAGTCACTGATGATTTAAAAGTAGCGAAACAAAGTACAGCAGCGGTCAATAAAGCGAACAAAGTGTTAGGTTTTATAGCTCAGAATTTTGAGTACAAATCGCGCGATATTATAGTTCCTCTTTATAAATCATTAGTTAGACCCCATTTGGAGTACGCGATCCAATTTTGAAATCCGCATATGCGAAAAGATATAGACAAACTCGAAAGAGTTCAAAGACGAGCAACTAAGATAATTCCGTCGCTTAGGTCAAAGTCGTATGAGGATAGGCTTAAGGAGTTAAAATTTACTACACTCGAGACTAGAAGGCTAAGGATCTAATCCAAGTTTTCAAAATTATGAATGGGTTCGATAACGTAGATAGAGATAGCTTTTTCGAAATAGCTCAATATAATAGGACTAGAAATAACGAGTGTAAGTTGACAATTAGAAGGTTCGAGACAGCAGTTGCCAAAAACTTTTTTACGCGTAGAATAGTAAATAGCTGGAATAGTTTGCCGGTAGAAGTAATTAGTAGCACGTCTATAAACATGTTTAAAAATCGATTAGACGCATATGTTGATATATTGGGTATAGTTTAAGGTCGTAAAATTAAGGCTTTGTGGTTCGGAACCCACGTAAAATTGTAGGTCCCCTCCGCCACCACGGAGGACATGCACAATACACAATTACGAACACAGTTAAGTAGACCACCCATGAGTGGATCCTAGGGTCTTTGTTGGTCTGAAACATTACAACATTATAACCAGTGGTGGGCACCGTTAACCAAAAAGTTAACTTCGATAACGATAATCCGTTAATCCCAATTTTTAACTCCGATAACGATAATCCGATAATTTTACTACAAAGTTAACGGAAGTTAACGATAATCCGTTAACGATAACTATTTCTTTACTAACATTTAAAATAATCAAGGAAAAAGCTTTAAAACCCATAGAAAATGTTTGTTTATTCAAAATCCAACAATAAATAGGTATTTAACTGTATTTTTATCAAGTTTTGCAACTTTTTTGCTTAATAACTTTTTTTTTATTTTTAATAAAAAATGTACTGATTACATGTTTTGAAACCCTTGTAACCACTAACCATTAACTAAATTTTAATTTACCAGAGAATTATTATGGCGGGAACTGAAGGTAAAATTAAATTTTAGGCACATTTATTAAAGACTATGACACAATGTGCTGGTTGCCCTTCAGAAAGACCAACTTCTCAAAGTTAGGCCCAACTGCCAGTCTTGACCTCTTGGCCTCAGGATGTCCTTGCCGAGAGAGAAGAGCCGTTCCACTGCGGCAGAGGACGGAATTGGCAGACTGAAGTTATAGCGGTTTGAATTCATTCGCGGAGCGGTGATCTTCCGTGAATGACTCCTCGCAGTTAACGTGTTAACGGACTTTAACAGACTAAATATCGAGTTATCGGAAGTTAACTGGTCCGATAACGATAAATGGAAATTAACTTCCGTTAATAGTCCGTTAAAAAAGTTAACTTCGTTAATTAACTGTTATCGGATTAACGCTTTAGTGCCCAACACTGATTATAACATTATATATTATATATATATGTGTGTGTGTGTGTGTATATATAATATATATATATATATGCTGTGTACGCCCCTGGTTGTGTCATATATTGTTGGTAGTGACTGTCTGACTCCAAACATTCAGCAAATATCACAGATTTCATTAATGCATGAATTAGAACTATCATTTCTAGAAAACATAACTCTATTTAGTAGTCTCTCTGGTTATTCCGTAATCTGTGGTTTTCAATGCAAACGTTCTTTGCCTTCCAGTTACATGTATGATTCCTAATGTTTTTTTAATTCTATTTATTATTATTATTATTATTATTATTATTATTTGTGGTTTCCTTCAGGTTAGTTCCTATATAAATGTTACAGATGAACCATTTGATTTTTTCTCAATCTTTTAATGAGTGAGTGCAAAATAATAGGCCTTACTATAAAGTGGCTATTTTGTATAAAGACACGAGGATGTATGCTATACACCTTCTATCATTACCGAATCTCGCTTTAGGACTTACCAACTGTAATTATGACACCTCTAATTTCTAAGGAACGTCTCCGTCTGGAGCCCATACGGAACCATGGACTTACGTTGCAGTGAGAGACCCGAAAGTTAAAGAAGAAATCCGGGAAATAGTAGAGAAGGAAGAAGAAACTAACTACACCAAAAGAATGGGTAAAATTTGAAGAATATATTATAACTGAGCTAGGAGCAGGATTTACGTTTAGATTGTAACGACTGGTCTAATATTTTTTTTATTCCTTTCTATCTGTAAAATATTCCAGCCTGGACAAACTAAACTTGGCTTTAATTCTTTCCTCGTTGTTGTAAAACTTAGGCTATGTTGACCGCTGTCTTTAACGTCAGTTGTAGACAGTAACAAAGTAACATATCTGCACCAGTCTAAACTACTTTAAACCATTCACATATCAAGTTCAGAGACAAACATCACTCTGTAGAGCTGTTGTTGTAGTGTGACTATAACTAATTTTTGCTACTAAACTAAGGGCTTAGCGTAATTAACTGTAATAGAAAAACGACTGTATAATGTATAAAATAGTAATATACATAACAGTGGTACTTCCATTTCTAAATTTTCTCAGTCAGTTTTCTCTTGCTCCATCTATTGTACATAAATAGTAATAATAAAAAAAAAAAGGAGCTACATCCAAATGCTCGACAAGGTATTTTATCGACACCTTTATTGACCTAATTTAACCCAACGTAAAAGCCTAATTTACTGTAGCTAAATTTAACTTAACCTAACCTAACGTAAACTGATTGTTGAGATAAATTTCAGATTAGATAGTTTTGTTGTTAAGATGCCGGACTGCTAATCTGAAATTCTTGGGCTGCTATTCCAGATTTGAGCGATTAAAGTGTTTCCAATTCATGAGTCTTTCTTAGCAGGGTCGTGGTTCGGATTCCATGTTAAACTGCAAGTTCAAGACGGGGCAACAAGTTTGACCTTCGTTTGTATGAACAATCTGAGCGGAAGTTATTATATTGGAAAAAATTTGAATTTCAACCGTAACAATAAAATTTAATTTTACAGCTACATTTAAAATTATGGTACAAAACCATGTATATCACTAAGGGTTGTTTTACCAAATAAAAGAGTTAGTTGTAAAAAAAACTGACTTTACTGTTAAATCTTTCATTATGGAGAGGGAAATTAAATAAACGAATTAGTGTCTTGCATATATTCAACAGTAATATTTTGGCAATAAAACTGTCAGTAAAATGCTTTTTTTAATACGAGACGTAATTAAATCTTTCCTCTACAGGAAACCAATGGACGCATGACCTCAAAGGCCTTCGCACAACTTGGATCAAAGAATACCTGACAGAGGCACCGTGGGTTGTCCTCATCTTTCGCCAAGCCTATTTCCCACTTCCTGATGGACGCAGAAGGACACACTATTACAACGAGATATCAACTGCTCTCTCGTGTGGAATATTACTCGCAGCCATTCAGGTATCAGTTATTATTTCCAAGTAGCCATTCATTGATTGACAAATTTTTATGTACTCTAGTGTTATGAGTGACAAAATTAAACCTTTTTCTAAAGTGAAATGTCTTAAGTGTGAATAGCCATTTTATCGGCATAACTGGTTTGAGCAAGATGCACAAGCAGTGTACGTCACTCAGTGATTTAAGTGAAATGTAGCAGACATTTGGGGATTATATAACATTATAACAACCTCCACAGATGAAGACAAATCTAAATCAAAAGCTTAACTGTTTTCTTTCCCAGAACGCCGGATTGGTCACTTTGACTTCAACGCCGTTAAATTCTGGCCCAGCCCTGAGGGATCTTCTTGGACGTCCATCACATGAAAAGTTAATGCTCTTATTACCTTTGGGATACCCCAAAAAAGACGCGACTGTTCCTAAGCTTAGTCGCAAACCTGTCGAAGAAGTAATGGTTGTTGTTTAAGCCATTTCCAATGGTCAGCTTTCCTTCATTTAGACCAGTGGTGCACAAACTTTTTTGATGTGAGGGCCAAACCAACCATCTGTTTTATATGTAGGGGCCAGATATATAGATATTCTATTTTTTATAAATATGCATTTTTATAACCAGGGGTAATATTTCAGATTTTTCTTTGGGTAGCTACCCTTTTCATGTGAAAAATGTGAATTATTTGGCCCGCGGGCCAGGGTTTGTGCATCACTGATTTAGACCATTATGTTTTTTCTGCTCTAGAGGTCTTAATAATTAAAATTAAAGAGCATTTGCATAATTTGCGTAATATATACAGTATATATATATATATATACATAACCAAAATTGCATAGTGCTATATTTGTAAATGATTATTACCCTGTTTCATGCGTAATTTCTGTATAATTGTGTATCACATTTGTCTGATGGGTTTGCTTCAACCGAATCCAAACCGCATAACCTGACTGTGGAATGAATGAATTAGGCTTTCATTTTTTACCTTCAAATAACTAATTTTGACGCGCGCGCACACACACACACACACACACACATTAACGAATTCTTGTAAATAAATTCACTCAGAGAAAAGTGTAAAACAACAGGTAACTTTTGAAATCCACTTCTCTACAAAGAAAAAATGGGTGTGAATTCTGACACACCTCAGCCCGAGGATTAACAGAGTAGGTGGTCAGCCCAACTAAACCAGATGAGGAGGAGGCGGAAGTCGAACCCAACATCTCCACATTCCAAATCTAAGCTCTAGCCACAGAAACCTTTTCACAGAAAAGTGTTTCTTCTGGAGAAACAAACGCATTAAACCATTTTTAGTTATTACTGATTTCTCTTTGCCCACTTTCACATTTAGAAAGCGCAATCATATGCATATTCTCCGAAATTAGTTTTTTCGAGAATTATAAACCTTTTTCGATTCACCAACTAAAAGGCGAATTAATAACACCATATATATATATATATTAACCAAAATGAAATGCTTTGGTACTTGCGTATTATCGGGACTATCAAACTGTTTATTATGTATTTTTGCTCTCGTCATTTTCATTTAAACTAACGAAAATATCACAACTTAACCTAACCATTCATCAAGGGCGTACGCCGTACAGTTGACCTAACATACTTATCTTATGTATATCATATCATATTATATCATATTATATTATATTATCCACAATGAATAAAATTGCTTAAAACGGAAAATGTGTTTTTCGTAGGTAGTCCCGATAATACTAGATGGAGACAAAGCACTGGATATTTTTATCAATTACGGCGTTATTCTCTCATCCTTAACTTGCCCGAAATGTGACAGTGAGTGCCTAATACGAAAAGATCAGAAGATATTTATGTGAAATAACCAATATTAACCTGTTAGGTTAATTGAATGCCCGGTTAGGTCAACTGAATGCCCATTTAGGTCAAGTGAATGCCCGGTTAGGTCAACTGTACGCCCTTGATGATTGGTTGGGTTGAGTTGTGATATTTTCGTTAGTTTAAACGAAAATGACGAGAGCAAAAATACATAATAAACAGTTTGGTAGTCCTGATAATACGTAAGTACCAATGCTTTCTTTTAAATGTTACATTTATGCAGTTCACAATCTTGTAGTGAGTGTAAAGGATCACCTGAAGATCAGGGTCCCCAGCCTTCTTTAGTTAGCTTTATAAGGCTAACTAACGAAAATCACGACCTAACCTAACCACTCGTCAAAAGCGTACAGTTGACCTAACGATTGGTAAGGTTGGGTTGTGATATTTTCGTTAGTTAGCCTTATAACTGAGTTATAAGGCTAACTAAAGAAGGCTGGAGGCACTGATCTTCCGGTGATCCAAAGTAAATTTTAGAAAGGGAAAAATATTTCCTTGTTTTAATAGTATTAAGTTAAAGCTATACTCGTGTGATCATTCCAACACTTTTCCAGTTAAAGGGTTGCATAGTGTATATTTCAACTATACCTGCCAATGATTATTTAAATGAAATAAACTTTATTAAAGTTAAAAGCAAATTAAAAATCATTCACCTTTTTAAAAGCCATTTAATAATTTTAACAAGGGAAAAATATCCTTAGAGAAACTGGTATGTTTAATTTTTAACATCTCCCCATTTGTTATGTTACATTCAGTTAACCCTTTTAGGATGGATGGTACCTTAACCCTTTAATGACGGATGGTACCTTAAGGTCCACCAGAAATAATAATATAAATTGTACTACAATGCCTCGTTTCTATAAATGTTTCTACATGTTTATATATAGATGTCATTTAGTTGTTGAGAAAGGAACCCAAAATGTGTATCATTTCAGTGACTAGTTACTAAAATATCTAGTTTTGAATAACAATAAAACCTATACGTTCTGGTAACAAGAGTGACCGCATATGCTGCGGACTAGTCCTTAAAGGGTTAAATCCACCAGAAATAATAATATAAATTGTACTACAATGCCTCGTTTCTATAAATGTTTCTACATATTTATATATAGATGTCATTTAGTTGTCGAGAAAGGAACCCAAAATGTGTATCATTTCAGTGACTAGTTACTAAAATATTTAGTTTTGAATAACAATAAAATCTATACGTTCTGGTAACAAAGGTAGTCGCATATGCTGCGCACTCATCCTTAACCCTTTAAAGGTTAAGCTATGTTAGGTAAGGTCAGTTTAAGTTCGATTAAAACATACGCAAAAGCAATTACGTTGTCGGTCTCTGTAAGTGTCGATTTTTTTTAAACAATCTGGGTATAGCTCTTACTATTCGTAGAAAGTTTGACATACTATCAAGGTCTCACTGCGTAAGTTTACATGGCCTGTCCATTGCAGGTGCCATCAATGTCTACGATATAACCAAAATTTACTGGGTGAGAGATGGGATAGAGTTCCAGTTTATGAAACACTCTTCCACGAGTGGTATGGTCTTCGGGTATGTTCATTTAGGAAAATGTAAACACTGCATGGTGTCAGAATGCTTCTGTTTGGATTAAATCATCTGTGGTATGTGGGTATGTGCGTGTTGGGTGAAGGCAGAATAAAGGAGGATTGGTTCCTGTGGTCCTGTATAGCTAGAGATACATACGGTACTTGCCAACCCTACCGCTTTAGGCGGAAGGTTACCGATTTGAAGGCTATTTTACCGAACAACATGCAAATAATATCAGTAGTATGGCCGCAAAATGGACGAGTGCATATGCAATTGCAATGTTGATCAAATGAGTGCCAGTGCCACCCACCCACCCCCTTGTTGCAAGACCCCCAGTGCCAACCCCCCCAGAGAAAGAGAGCATCCAGCTTCTGCGAGAGGCAGAAGCTTAATGACAGCTGAAGGTAGCAACACTTGACTTAGAACTCGAAATCCGCCAGTTGGTTTAATCAGCCAGTTGAAAGTTGGCTTAGAAGGCATAAATGGCCTGTATATATTAATAACCTTCGAACGAATTAAAAGCGCACACAAACGCACATACATACCCCGACTATACGCCCATAAAGTCCCTATTATCACACACACACACACACACACACACACACACACATATATATATATATATATATATATATATATATATATATATATATATATATATTAGTGGTGGACCGGATATCAGCATCCGCATCATTTTTAACATCCGCATCCGCTTATAAGGCCCAGTCATGCACATTTCATGTAAAGTATTAATTATTAATAAACAAACAAATAAGCACACCGGACGAAAAATTAGTCACCCCTAATAGCACCGATAGTAGGAAGTTCAAGGTCACACAGAGGGAGCTGATGTAGCATTGGTAAGTGACAAGTAGCGGTGACGTAGCACACAGGATCAGATCTGTTTCGTGAGGTGGTGAAGAACAAAGTGTGTGTTGGATATAGTCTGCAAAATGGGTCGTGAGGCAGACGTTACTCAGTGGCAAAAAGGAGCCATCGTGTTTGGCAGAGCCCACGGACACAAAATGTCTGAAGTAGCCCAATTTGTTGGTGTGTCAACGCGTACTGTCCAGCGAGTTTACAAAGAGTGGTGTAGTTCGCAATCAACTGACAATCGACGGCGTAACTGTGGCCGGAAAACAATTCTCGACAATAGGGGCCGCCGCCATGTTTCTCGTCTAGTAACTGCAAATCGTTTTCAAACCAGAGAACAATTGCTTCAAGAAACCAATGAGGTTCTCCAGCGACCAATTTCCGAACGGACATTGCGACGAGAACTGCATGCGATGGACATCTGGAGCAGGGTACCACGGAAGAGGCCGCTGTTAACAGCAAGTCACAAATTGGCAGGTTATAAATGGGCTCAGAGGCACAAAAACTGGACTGCGGCAGATTGGAAACGTGTAATTTGGTCCGATGAGTCCCGTTTTTGTTTGTTCTCCAATGATGGGAGGCGACGAGTACATCGCAGGTCCAATGAAGCCTTTAATCCTGAATGCGTCGAAGGTGTTGTTCAGGCTGGAAACAGAAAGTGAAGCGCAGGAATAGACACCCACGGACTCTGGCGGAACTTCGGGACCGGCTGATGAACGAGTGGCAGCAAATCGATGTTCAGTACATGCACAACCTCGTAGAGTCTCTGCCTCGCCGGATTCGTGCGGTTATCAAGGCCAGAGGCGCCGTCACACGTTATTAGGTACATTCTGAGAGGGGTGACTAATTTTTTGTCCGGTGTGCTTATATAAACCTCAAAATATAAATACCTGGTAACAGAAAATTGAATGAAATTTGTTTCATTCAATTTTCTGTGGCTGAAACTCTTGAGAAAGTTATTATTTTTATCATAATGAAAACATTAATATTAATTTTAATTCTTATGCATTGCCTGCCATAATAGTAATATCACGAAATTTTAAAAATTATGTCATATATTCATAATTCTATATTATATTGATAGATTAACTAAATATCCGCATCCGCATCCGCGGATATTGAAATTAAAGATCCGCATCCGCATCCGCAGATGTTGAAAAACTGACATCCGGTCCACCACTAACTATATATATATATATATAAATATAAACACTGCATGCAAACAGATGCATGCAAAGCCCCAACAGCAAAATATATACGAGCACAACCACCACACAAAAATATCACCACATCACCACCAATCGTCTAAGTATAGACTTTTAGGGGCTTATCCCATCAACAGCACATGGTGAAATGAGGGCTACAACCAATTGTCTAAGTATAGACTTTTAGGAGCTCATCCCATCAACACCACGTAACCGATATGAGGGCTACAACCAAGCGTCGAAACTTAGACGATTGGTGATGAAGCAGTATTACACAACCACCACCACAGCACCACAACCACCTCCTGGTAGACCAATAAGGTCTCTAAATACGACTCAATAGAGAGAACTATTAAAAATAAACAAATACGTTTATGGGAACCAAGGGATAGACCAACAAGGTCTCAAAAAAAGGCAACGCCAATAGTTTTTCTATTGAGCTTCTCATGGTATAATTCCACGAGGCCAATTTGACAGTTGGTAGGCGATCTTTTAAACAAAAAATCGAATAAGATAAACTAAGTATAATACCAAAACAAATTTTCGCCATAATACACAATTTTATCCTTAAACTATAACAAAAAGCATTAATATAATTTTTAAAACAAAATAGAAATTAAATTAGTGGTAACTTATTAATTTTTCCTCTTTTACTTGCAGCCCTGCCGCGACATTACTGCATTATTTTTAATATAACTTAAAACGCATTCACGATCATATTAAATCTTACTGTTGAAGATATCCTGAAATAATGATGCAAAATTATTTTAAAAGATAATCTCTTCGAAGTATCTTAAACTTTAGTACAAAAAAATATTAATATAACTTTATTTTAAAACTACATTTTAAGTTTTAGTTGAGCATGCCCAATAAATATCGTTTTCTATGCGTATTTATAAAAAAAATGGAATTTATAGTATAACTCATTCAATTGTACTTTCTACAATTCAATAAATGGATTTAATATGATTTGCTCTAAATAATTTCTCTCTTCGACATTCTGCATTATATTTAATGTAATTTTAAACCAGCTTTTGGAACGTATTAAATCTTACTATTCACGACTTAAAGTAAATTTTCTTCAGTGCATTTCTCAAATTAAACACTGCCTTGAGGATTCGATTTCTAATACAGCGTATTGTCACAAACACATTTAAAAACGTAGAACAATGGGTTCTCCTATCCAGCAATAAAGAATTATGAAATGCTTCGATATATATATATATATATATATATATATATATTAGTGATGTAGGTCACATCCGCATCCGCATCCGCGGAACATCCGCACATTTTCTCGCATCCGCATCCGCGTCCGCATCCGCACTTTGGACTGCGGATGTCGTGCGGATGTGGACCGTTGAGATAAAACGTCATTAATAAGCGGAAATGATCAAATTCTACTATATTAATAGAACTAGTTCATTGTGCTCAAAAGTGATGCAAGCGACAAGACGAGAGGCTGTTCTTGTATGAAGTTACTCTCTTGCAACCTAATTAGATCCACGTTACAAAGCTAAGTTATTTTCACCTAGTACATTAGAACGAGTTAAATCATCACTTGGCAAAGCAGTTGAAGAGCTTCAATCTCTTGAATCTGTCGCTTCGCCACCCACCAAAAGAATAAAAGTTTCAGTGACAGAACCAACACCTTCAACAAGCAAATCTATCACAGAATCTGTCTCTCAGTTTCTTGAGTCAAGCAGCAATGACGAGACCTACGCGATGTCAAAAGATGTAGTAAAAATGATCGAGAGCTATCACCAAGAAAAACGCCTGGCTGCATGTAACAATCCTATTAGTTGGTGGAAAAATACGCAGAATATCTATCCATACTTGAGTAAACTTGCAAGGAAACATTTAGCCTGTCCTCCAACAAACGTACCAAGCGAGAGATTATTTAGCAGTGCTGGATTAATATATGATGAAAAGAGAAACAGACTGGCAGCAGAAAAGGCAGAAAAGTTAATGTTCCTTAAGCATAACCTTCCTATAATTAAGTTTGAACATTAAACGATGAACATCTTAGTTTACTTTATTTTAATTACTCATTTATAAATATGCCTAATAAAACTTTAAACTTAATATAAATAGTTATCAAGCTAATTAAAGATCTCTTTCTATAAGGGTGGAGGTTGGGGAAAGAGGTCGGTGGGGTGCATTTGAGTTGGGTTCACGTCCCGCATCCTGGTAACACAATTATGGTTTCTAATTGTGGCTGAAACTCAACAAAATATAACGAATTTATTTGCAGACGAATTCACTAATTGATTTCTATATTAGTTAGATGCTTGATATTATTTTATATGTTCAGAGAAAAGTACAGCAATTATTGTACAATTAATCAATTATACTACATTATAGCTACAGCTCTCTCTATATAATAACTTATTATATACGTTAAACACAACAAATCTCGAATATATCCTAAAAAATAACGAAAATGTAGACATCCGCATCCGCATCCGCGGATGTTGAAATCAAACATCCTCATCCGCATCCGCATCCGCGGATGTGAAAAAAATGACATCCGCTACATCACTAATATATATATATATATATAGTGCTCATGGAAATACGAGTATACTAACATGAAGATCTACTAAGTCCTTTGTCATCGTATAGTTAAACGAATACATTCATTTCACCTGTTCAGTCTCTATTGTTTAAGGGTATAAGGTTCAAAATTGAATGTCAAACGCGGATATTTTTAACCTTAAATGTATTCCTATTGCATGCCCAATAAATATCGTTTTCTATGCGTGTTTATAAAAATGGAATTTATGGTATAACTCATTTAATTGCAGCTTCTACTGTACAATTCAATAAATGGATTTAATATGATTTACTCTAAATAATTTCTCTCTTCAACATTACTGCTTTATATTTAATGTAATTTTGAACCAGCTTTTGGAACATATTAACTCTACTATTCACGGCTTGAGGATTTGAATTCTAATACAATGTATTATCACAAACACATTTAAAAACGTAGAAGATTGGGTCCTCTTATCCAGCAATAAAGAATTATGAAATGCTTCGATATATACAGTGTATATATAGTGCTTAACCAAGTTGAAAACATGAGTATACTAACATGAAAGTCTATTAAGTCCTTTTTCATTGTATAGTTAAACGAATACATCCATTTCACATGTTCAGTCTCCATTGTTTAAGGGTATAAGGTTCAAAATTGAGTGTCAAACGCGGATATTTTTAATCTTAAATGTATTCCTATAGCATGCCCAATAAATATCGTTTTCTATGCGTATTTAAAAAAAATGGAATTTATGGTATAACTTATTTAATTGCACCTTCTGCAATTCAATAAATGGATTTAATATGATTTACTCTAAATAATTTCTCTCTTCAACATTACTTCGGGATAATTATAGCCAGAATACCTATAGAGTATTTAAGCATCTTTTTCCTCAAGCTTCGCACGGTTCAATGTAGCCTATAAAGTCGCAAAGGTGGAAGGGCTAGGGCGTCTTTCAGTATTCGCCACATCTTCCGTCTTTACCAAATACCACTTCCTAATCGTCGAACACGCAATATCAAAGGTATCCATCACTATTTTTCGTCTACGTGAGAAAATACACGTCTGAGATCCAGGGCTTGCAGCGGTCAACTAAGCACACAGGGTAGAGATAAGCCCAGGTAGTAGCAGGAGACACGTGACCTTTGATCGATCATACAGGGTGCGGAGTTTAGGGCTTTTCTTATACATACGCTACTATTTAATTATTTGGAGAGATGTTACCCATTGAAGTTTAATTGACTTAGAAACAAAGACTTAAACCTTTATTCCTTAATGTATCGGGGGGGGGGGTCAATTAAATATATGAAATAACTTTGCCTACCATAAGAAATAAACTTCAAATATATATAGTAGTGTATTCCAGGCTTTAATTAAAAGTCGCTGTACTGCTTAGAAGATTAATCCATAAATTAAAATCTTGCAACAATAAAGGAAATATACTGAACATTTTCTGGCTGATAGGCGCCAATGTTTGTGTCTGTTATTGATTCTAATTGAGTTAACCGTGATTTGTCGGTGTTTATACTCGCGGTTCGCCCCCTGCTAGCCCACCACAATGCGCCTCAGTCTCTCTCTCAGCGCTACCAAAGACAATATTAGCAACAATGTTAGCAGAGGGAAGGTTACAACAATGCTCTCCCCAGGAATTGAAATTAGAGGGGGCGTTCGAATTTTTAAATGGGTGAGGGACCGAGGGGTGAGACCGTGAGGGCAAAGGTGGGCTTTATGGTACCATAGTACCATATATATGTATCGGACTACAAGATTAGGTGCCAGACTGCACTGTTTATTTAATTTGTATATATTTAATGGAGACGTGGCGCTCTCGGTATAATTAACCTTAAATGTATTCCTATATATCTATCCATCTAACTGTTTATCTACCTATCTGCCTCTCTATCCATCTTACTATCTATGTATATATATATATATATATATATATATATATATATATTGGCTATGTGCGGTGGAGGGCGCAAGAGAGCGACTCGCTCCTCCACCAAGCCAGTCCTAGAGCTAATTCCTCTGAAAAATAAATCGCCTGAAACAGTTGCTAAAGCTATCAAAACGCTGATGTTGAAAGAAAACAGGGTTCCAGGCTATTTTTGTACGGATGTGGCCTCTTTAGCTGAAAGAGTTCAACGTACCATAAAGGAACGCATGCATCGCTATTTTACACATAAAAACACATACAGATATATAAACATTCTGGGATCATTGGCCTCGTCATACAACTATTCACACCATCGAGCGAATGGCACAACACCTAACGAAGTTTTAGAAAGAGGTAAGCGCCCAGAGCCTGATGTGAGAAGAGATGGAACACCGCCGCCACACTCTATACGTTTCAAAATCAATGATTATGTAAGGCTATCGCGTTCGAGAGATAAATTCGCAAAGGGATTTGAGCAAGGATGGACACGTGAGATTTTTAAAGTTGGTGCTATGAGACCAAAAGGCGAGATAATGATGAATTACGTTGAAGATTCGAATGGGGAAGAAATCGCAGGAGGCTTTTACCGCGAGGAGTTGCAGAAAGTGACATTTAATTTAGGAAAAAATGTGCTTAAAATTTAAAAATTTTTAGGCAGCAAAGGTTCAGGAAAGAGAAAAATGTACCTGGTGAAATAGCTAGGGTGCCCAGAAAGCTTCAACACCTATTTAAAAGCTGATGCAATAATGAAGCTTGAATAGTATACAACATGGCGCCTAACCACTTCTATGTCACACTACCGTCATCTTCCTCTTTGTCTGTACATCCTAACAACACACTAGCCAACTTTGTAACAGAACTCCATGGGCCCACTGAATTGGAGCGTGATTCGTATGAGGTGGGGTTATGCGAAATTCAGCTCTCCACCAGTTTCTTAAGTATTGATTATAAAGATCCCTTTTTGTGATTCTTAGATTCCGTGAGGGGTATGAAAGGCAGGGGTAACTCAGGACGGTACCATGCGCCCGGCTTGGAGTGGAAAGCCGTAATACTACAGCACAATAGTAACACTCACCCAGGGCGTTATGATACATCCTAGGATATCGTCAGAGACTTAAATGATCGTTTCTCAGAACCTTCACAACAGTCAAAGTTGAAGTCTTCAAAGAAGGTTAGATGCTTGTTTCAGTAAAATACCAGATGAGATGGGTGTACCTTGTTATGTACGGCAGAGAGTGCAAGAGAACATCTCGTTCCTTCACCTGAGTGCAACAAGCAGATTACACAGAATCAAACACAGTCTCGCTTGAACGACTTACCAAATAAACCTAATTCTAATTTTAATCAATGTAGAGCATGATGGCCTAACTTTGCATCTGGTTGGCTAAAGGGGGCTTTCTCAAGGTAGATGAGTCATCAGTTAAAGATGCAATTAAATCTTAATTAAATACATCGTTTACACACATCAGATTAAGATGTTTTTTACCTCACAACAGTACGTGGCCATTTTGTGATGCAAACTCAATGGTGAAGCGTTTATTTCAAAAGCACAGAGGTAAAAATAAGACAGGTAATAAGTGAACATGAGAACACTGTGTTGGTTGCAGAGGGCCATGAAAAGAGATAATTATTTGAGAGAGTAGTCAAATTGCTCTTACATATTAAGTTTCTTGATAAGTCTTTCCATTCTACAATTAAGTTGTACCCTTTAGGAGGCTTCTTATTGCCATTGAGGAAGTTCAGAGAAAATGATATATGAAGATAGCTAATAAAAATAAATAAACGAGCTTTGTCTGCTTCCTCCCCCCCCCTTAAGAAATTGAAGATATCACAGTTCCTTAATGGTCTTAAATAATATACTATTGCATTCAGGATACTTTTGGCTACATTTTTTGGGCATAAGAGGAAAATGCATTATCACAACGAAAAGATGCCTCAGTTGGTACTGTAGAGCTAGAGCAGGGGTGGCCAAGTTTCCTGGACCCAAGAGCCACATACGACGTTTTTCAGATGTACGAGAGCCGCAAAATATTTTTTAAAAGAATTTAATTATTAAAAACATATAGTTATACTCATATTATTAAATTGTTTAATTACTGCTTCTAGAAGGCTTAGTTTGGGTCTTCATTTTGGCTGTTAACTCTTTAAGCCCTGAATTTTTTGTAGGGTTAAGTTATGAATGCGTGTATTTGAAACGTTAACAATTGGCATCTTCAGTCCTTAAAGGGTTAATGCTTTAAAGTCTGGCTGATGTGATGTTAAGGTGGTATGAAGAAGCTCAGTCAGGTATTCGTTAGTGAGGGCAGCACGATGTTTTGACTTTACAAACTTCATTACCGAGAAGAGTGCTTCACAGCAATAAGTTGTCCCAAAAACTGAAATAAGTCGGAAACTGGTTTTCCTGAGGTGAGGATACTTTGTCTCTGGTACTTGCTCCCAAAACTCAACTGCAGATAAGCTTTTATGTAACAACTTTAAACCCACGTCCTCCTGTAGCTCCAAAAATTCTGTTTGTATTGAAGCAGCTTCCGTAACAAAAGGTGTGGTAACAGGACAGCCATCGTTGACGACACCAATCAGGAAAGGATTTACAAGAAATTTGAAGCATGGTTTTAGCTTCTTTAGTTCATCAAACCTGAACTGAAAATCATCAATTAGTCCTTCTAATTTACCTTTGTATTCCTCCAATTTACTATCTTTTATTTCAATATCAGGAAAAGTGTTTGCTCGGTTTTTCAGGTGGGGAAAATGGTCAAATTTTTTTGTTACTAGATCTTTTTGGAAGAGCTTTATTTTATTCTGGAAACTGAAAACTGTCTGTGTAAGATCAGAAATGACCTTATCCTTTCCCTGAAGTGTCACATTTAGATTTTGAAGGTGTTGTGTTACATCAGTAAAAAACATTAGATCCTGCACCCATTCGTGATCTTCTAGTTGTGGGTATGACTTTCCCTTTTCTTTCAAGAAATCAATGATAGGCTCCAACAGTGCAACAAACCTATTCAGGAGATTACTAGTTGATAACCACTTTACAATACAGTAGAATGAAAGGTCATCTGGCTTATCTTGAAGATCCAGCTCCTCGATAAAATTTCTAAACGCTCGGTGCGTTTTTGCATTTGAATGAATGAAATTCACAATTTCTAGAACACATTTCATAACACTGTCATACCTAAAGTACTTGCTTACCAAATGACCACGGTGAATGATACAGTGAATAAAGAGACACAGGATACTTGGGATCGCGTGTCAAGAGCCCAACTAGGCGTACATTTTGTCCTACCATAGCTGGTGCTCCATCTGTTGCAACACTGACAAGTTTATTCAATGGTACTTGAGCATTTGATAATGCCTCGTCAAGTGCGTTCTTAATGTCAACCCCTCTGGTGGTTTCTCTTAGGGTCATTAAGTCCAAGAGTTCTTCTTTCACATTTCCATCGCCAGTAACTCCATGGGCCCACTGAATTGGAGCGTGATTCGTATGAGGTGGGGTTATGCGAAATTCAGCTCTCCACCAGTTTCTTAAGTATTGATTATAAAGATCCCTTTTTGTGATTCTTAGATTCCGTGAGGGGTATGAAAGGCAGGGGTAACTCAGGACGGTACCATGCGCCCGGCTTGGAGTGGAAAGCCGTAATACTACAGCACAATAGTAACACTCACCCAGGGCGTTATGATACATCCTAGGATATCGTCAGAGACTTAAATGATCGTTTCTCAGAACCTTCACAACAGTCAAAGTTGAAGTCTTCAAAGAAGGTTAGATGCTTGTTCAGTAAAATACCAGATGAGATGGGTGTACCTTGTTATGTACGGCAGAGAGTGCAAGAGAACATCTCGTTCCTTCACCTGAGTGCAACAAGCAGATTACACAGAATCAAACACAGTCTCGCTTGAACGACTTACCAAATAAACCTAATTCTAATTTTAATCAATGTAGAGCATGATGGCCTAACTTTGCATCTGGTTGGCTAAAGGGGGCTTTCTCAAGGTAGATGAGTCATCAGTTAAAGATGCAATTAAATCTTAATTAAATACATCGTTTACACACATCAGATTAAGATGTTTTTTACCTCACAACAGTACGTGGCCATTTTGTGATGCAAACTCAATGGTGAAGCGTTTATTTCAAAAGCACAGAGGTAAAAATAAGACAGGTAATAAGTGAACATGAGAACACTGTGTTGGTTGCAGAGGGCCATGAAAAGAGATAATTATTTGAGAGAGTAGTCAAATTGCTCTTACATATTAAGTTTTTGATAAGTCTTTCCATTCTACAATTAAGTTGTACCCTTTAGGAGGCTTCTTATTGCCATTGAGGAAGTTCAGAGAAAATGATATATGAAGATAGCTAATAAAAATAAATAAACGAGCTTTGTCTGCTTCCTCCCCCCCCCTTAAGAAATTGAAGATATCACAGTTCCTTAATGGTCTTAAATAATATACTATTGCATTCAGGATACTTTTGGCTACATTCCCGTAGTGTGGCGGGAAATAGAAATACTTGCTATTTGTTCTCGAAGCTTTGTGTTATCTGGAGCGAGAATTGCAGTAACATCGGCAATATTCTTCTTCACAAATTCTCCACTACTGTAGGGAAGTTGAGCACGAGCAATATTCCATGCCATAACAAAACTAGCTTCAGTAGTTAAGTCAACTATCTTACACAATGATGAAAGTGCAGTTTGTTGGGCAACTAGGCTACATTTCAACATTGTTAACTTAGTCTTCCGCAATTCTGATTTGTGAGGAAATTCCGTAATAAAATTTTTATGGTTAGTTTCATGATGACGCTTTAAGTCACTGGCTTTAAAGTGATTGAGTGCCAAGTGGCAGATAAGACAGACAGGTTTCCCACCCTTAACAGTAAAGGCAAAGCTCTCCTCCCACTCCTGTTTAAAAACTCTATTTTCTTCTTCATATTTCCGTTTCTTGCACTTTGTCTGCTCAGTCATTTTAATCAAATAAGGGGTTGTATAACTTTCAATTGTATAGCTGAAAAAAATAACCACTATTTTATCTAAGAAGCCAATTTTAAAACACTCACTCGTTACTACACGCGGCCCGCAGGGTAGCTCGAGGGGTACTGAACACTGGTGAGTGGCGATTGGTGTTAATTATTATCCCGCTTAGTGCCTGTCACGCAAAAGAAATTGTCGTACGCATGACGCATTTTATTGTCAATTCAATTTTTCCTTGTTTTTTTTTCATATTTTTTTTTTGTCTGTTATGATAAATACAATAAAAACCAAAATTGTCTCGCGAGCCGCAGTTAACAACCTCGAGAGCTGCATGCGGCTCGCGAGCCGGAGTTTGGCCACCGTTGAGCTAGACTGCTAGAGCATTATTAGGAAGAGGTATAATAAACACTAAATTGGATTTGTTAACAGTAGTGTTGTATGCCCTCACCAAACCTGGACCAGGTTGTCTGCATAACAGGTTAAGTGATTTATGAACTGTTGAAGACAGTCCTACTTTTGACCCCTCTGCAGCACCCCGCCTCATTCGGGTAATTTGATGTAAGAAAAAGTTGCTTTCTAGACAAGGGACTTTGAACAACACCCTGGCCGGATGAGTGCTGAACAACACGATAGTGAAATTTGCGCAGGACAAACAGATGGAGAGAGAGAGAGAGAGAGAGAGAGAGAGAGATTTGAGTGCATTATTATTATTATTATTATTATTTTAACCCTTTACCTTGCCTACGTCCCTATTTTGGGTGGGCTTTGCCCCTTCACAGTTAGCTTTGAGTTGTTCAGCAGCTTCTGGTCTGCTAAATTGCACTATGGTTGCCTCCAATTTTCTACGTTTAGTTGTGTTTGTGACAATACGCTGCTTTAGAATATGGCAGTATGTTTGATTTGGTGTTAGCACTTCTTTAAATTAATCTGACTGAGTAATATGGCATTGATGGAGCGCGTTTAGAAAAATAGTTGCCAGATTCTCCACATGTAGTTATTGAACAGTCATTAGATCGTATAAGTTATCAAACAGGTAATTCCAATTAACTTAGTATATATGATATGGATATGCTCTAGGGTGTGTATATATATATAAGTTATCAAACAGGTAATTCCAATTAACTTAGTATATATGATATGGATATGCTCTAAGATGTATATATATATATATATATATATATATATATATATATATATATATATATATTTTCGCCTTTCTGTCTGTCTGTCTGTCCGTCTGTCCTTTATGCAAGCGCAAACCGTTTGACCTAGAGCTACCAAATTTGGCACGGGAACCTCTTATGGGATAAAGAATGTCAACACAGAGTCGGTCAGCCTGTCTGTTTGTCTGTTTGTATTGCGGGCGGCAATGTGAAGCTCGATATTTTCATGACTGTGTTCTTTTCTATAGTTTTATTGACCAAATAATTGAACCGACGGTAATTGGGAGTTCAATTATTTGGTCAGGAGGAGTTTTGGGGGATATCTGATCAGATTCAGAAATCTTGACACAATGTGAATCTCAAAATTTTCACGGCTGCGTTCTTTTCTGTAGTGTAGCCTGTCTGTTTGTCTGTTTGTGAAATTTATCCCGGACAGTAATGGTGGAAGGGTGGGGGTAAGTGGGGGAAAGGGGTGGGGTAATGGGGAAGGGGGCTAGCCCCCAAGTTGCATAAAGGGGAGTGAGGGGGTTTTGGGGGGCATTCAGTTGACCTAACCGGGCATTCAATTAACCCGAGCAACGCCGGGTACCTCACCTTAATTAAATAATTAAAATTACTGGGCCCGAAGGCCCCAGCACCGCGATTAAACTACAGAAAAGAACGCAGCCGTGAAAATTTTGAGCTTCACATTGTGTCAAGATTTCTGAATTTTAACACCGTTTGACCTAGAGCTATCAAATTTGGCACGGGAGCCTCTTATGGGATGAAGAATGTTAATAAATTAAATAATTAAAATTACTGGGCCCGAAGGCCCCAGCACCGTGATTAAACTACAGAAAAGAACGCAGCCGTGAAAATTTTGAGATTCACATTGTGTCAAGATTTCTGAATCTTAACATTTTCATGACTAATTATTTGTTCAATAACACTATAGAAAAGAACACAGTCATGAAAATCTTGAGCTTCACATATAATTATTTTTTAGGACGACTTCAAACCGTTTGACCTAGAGCTACCAAATTTGGTAGGGGAACCTCTTATGGGATGAAGAATGTCAACACAGAGTCGGTCAGCCTGTCTGTTTGTCTGTTTGTGCGAATAGTTACAGGAAGTTAATGTGGCAATGTTTTTTTGCAGTTTTTGAAAATCCCAACAACTTTACCATGCCACCAAAGAAACGGACAAGTTTGGGCAGATCTACATCAGCAGCCAGAAAAAATAAAGAAGCCCGGAAGCAGGAAAGTTCACAAGAAAGACAATCACGCCTTGAGGTTGACCGTGAACGACATGCAACAGCCAGAGCAAGAGAAAACCTCCAAGAAAGACAATCACGTCTTGAAGCTGTCCGAGAAAGTGTAGCAGCTACCAGAGCAAGAGAAACACTGCAAGAAAGACAATCACGTCTTGAAGCTGTCCGAGAAAGTGTAGCAGCTACCAGAGCAAGAGAAACACCCCAAGAAAGACAATCACGCCTTGAAGCTGACCGTGAACGACATGCAACAGCAGTGTGAAATTTATCCCAGGCAACGCCGGGTACCTCAGCTAGTCTTAGCTATTATATATTTCCGCCGGTCTGTCTGTCTGTCTGTCCTTTATACAAGCGCAAACCGTTTGACCTAGAGCTACCAAATTTGGCACGGGAACCTCTTATGGGATGAAGTGTCAACACAGAGTCGGTATTACGGGCGGCAATGTGAAGCGCGAGATTTTCATGACTGTGTTCTTTTCTATAGTTTTATAGACCAAATAATTGAACCGACAGTAATTGGGAGTTCAATTATTTGGTCAGGGGTGTTTTGGGGGATATCTGATCAGATTCAGAAATCTTGACACAATGTGAATCTCAAAATTTTCACGGCTGTGTTCTTTTCTGTAGTTTAGCCTGTCTGTTTGTCTGTTTGTGAAATTTATCCCGGGAAGTAATGGGGAAGGGTGGGGGTGGGGGTAAGTGGGGGAGAGTGGTGGGGTAATGGGGAGGGGGTTAGCCCCCAAGTTGCATAAAGGGTGTGAGGGTTTTTTGGGGGGCATTCAGTTGACCTAACCGGGCATTCAATTAACCCGGGCAACGCCGGATACCTCACCTAGTATATATATATATATATATATATATATATATATATGAACGAGAAATGTACTTTTGCGGAATTAGTTGTAGATATGGTAGTTATGTGTTAAAATGTAGGAGATGTTTACTTTAAATATTTGATAATAATACTACTTCAAGTTAAATTGCTATACTCGATGTTTAAAACATCGCTTTCAGCACTTCAGTTGATGGATGTTGACAGAGTTTCTCATTTCTCTCATATCTCCTGACCATTTGTATATTTTGTTAGTGTCCCCTCTGCATCGGTCTCTCTTCACATGAAGGTCAACCTGTGGCCCCACCTCTAGGCCTGGCTTGGTGGAGGAGCTAGTTGCTCTCCTGCGCTCTCCACCGCACATAGCCAAGTACACCCAGCTCATCTGGTACCGTCCTGTGCCAGGCACCTAGTCTTCTCTTGAAGACTTCAATTTTGACCCCTGTAACGTTTCTGAGGTCCTTAGGAAGCTGGTTAAAAGTCTTGGCCTCCTGACAACCAAGCTATTTTTCTTCAGTGTTGAGTAGGTCCCTTGTCAGGCCTTTAGTTTGGGAACACTACATATTCTGTCTTTCCTATTGTCCAGCGTTGTTTGGTTGGTAATTGGGTTTAGTTTGAGGTTTGTTACCACTCGCTGATTTTTCTGCTTATCTTTGTATCGTCCGTAATATTGTCTTTGGCTGCGCTGAAAGACACTGACTGAGGCGCATTGTGGTGGGATGGCGGGAGAGACCCGCGAATGTAAACATCACTAAATCTCGGTTGCCTCCATGTCACGATCACGGATAAGTGCACAATGGTAACAATTAGTAAGTCATGTTAATTCAATTGACGACAGTGAGTCACTGATAACTGCATGAATAAAATGTGTGAATATACCTCGATGCATTTCCGTGCGTTGTTCTCTCTTCGATTAATCTTCTAAGCGGTACAGTGACTTAATTAAAGCCTGGAATACACTAATATATATATTTGAAGTTTATTTGGTATGGTCGGCAAAGTTATTTTATATTTAATTGACCCCTCCCCCAACACATTAAGGATTAAAGGTTTAAGTCTTTCTTTCTAAACCAATTAAACTTCATTGGGTAACATCTCTCCAAATAATTAAATAGTAGCGTATATATAGGAAAAGCCCTAAACTCCGCCCTCTGTATGATCGATCAAAGGTTTGTCTCCTGCTACTACCTGGGCTTATCTCTACCCTGTGTGCTTAGTTGACCGCTACAAGCCCTGGATCTCAGACGTGTATTTTCTCACGTAGACGAAAAATAGTGATGGCTACCTTTGATATTGCGTGTTCGACGTTTATGAAGTGGTATTCAGTAAAGACAGAAGATGTGGCGAATACTGAAAGACGCCCTAGCCCTTCCACCTTTGCGACTTTATAGGCTACAATGAACCGTGCGAAGCTTGAGGAACAAGATGCTCAAATACTCTATGGGTATTCTGTCGATAATTATCCCGAAGTAATGTTGAAGAGAGAAATTATTTAGAGTAAATCATATTAAATCCATTTACTGAATTGTAGAAGGTGCAATTAAATAAGTTATACCATAAATTCCATTTTTTATATATACGCATAGAAAACGATATTTATTGGGCATGCTATAGGAATACATTTAAGATTAAAAATATCCGCGTTTGACACTCAATTTTGAACCTTATACCCTTAAACAATAGAGACTGAACATGTGAAATGGATGTATTCGTTTAACTATACAATGAAAAAGGACTTAATAGACTTTCATGTTAGTATACTCATGTTTTCAACTTGGTTAAGCACTATATATACCTTTGGGTAGCTTCCGCCCGAATTGTTCATTCTGACGAAGGTCAAGCTTTTCACTCCACCTTAGACCTACAGTTTAACGTGGAATCCGAACCACGCCCCATCAGCAGCCCAGCGTCTTAACTACGAGGCCACCTAGGGTACCCATTTATCTACCAACCACTTTCTTTATTGTGTGGAAGGATGAACAGCTGGGTTTTGCGATAGGAATACATTTAAGGTTAAAAATATCCGCGTTTGACACTCAATTTTGAACCTTATACCCTTAAACAATAGAGACTGAACAGGTGAAATGCATGTATTCGTTTAACTATACGATGAAAAAGGACTTAGTAGATCTTCATGTTAGTATACTCGTATTTTCAACTTGGTTGAGCACTATATATATATATATATATATATATAGGCATTTCATAATTGTTTATTGCTGGATAGGAGTACCCAATATTCTACGTTTTTAAATATGTTTGTGACAATACGCTGTATTAGAAATCCAATCCTTAAGGCAGTTTAATTCGAGAAGTGCACTGAAGAAAATTTACTTTAACCGTGAATAGTAAGATTTAATACGTTCCAAAAGCTGGTTTAAAATTACATTAAATATAATGCAGTAATGTTGAAGAGAGAAATTATTTAGAGCAAATCATATTAAATCCATTTATTGAATTGTAGAAAGTACAATTAAATGAGTTATACCATAAATTCCATTTTTTTATAAATACGCATAGAAAACGATATTTATTGGGCATGCCCAACTAAAACTTAAAATTTAGTTTTAAAATAAAGTTATTTTAAAATAATTTTGCATCATTATTTCGGGATATCTTCAACAGTAAGATTTAATATGATCGTGAATGCCAGTTTTAAATTATATTAAAAATAATGCAGTAATGTCGCGGCAGGGCTGCAAGTAAAAGAGGGAAAATTAATAAGTTACCACTAATTTAATTTCTATTTTGTTTTAAAAATTATATTAATGTTTTTTATGTTATAGTTTAAGGATAAAATTGTGTATTATGGCGAAAATTTGTTTTGGCATTAAACTTAGTTTATCTTATTCGATTTTTTGATTAAAAGATCGCCTACCAATTGTCAAATTGGCCTCGTGGAATTATACCATGAGAAGCTCAATAGAAAAACTATTGGCGTTGCCTTTTTTTGAGACCTTGTCAGTCTATCCCTTGGCCCCCTGACAACCAAGCTATTTTCCGTTAGTGTTGAAGAGGTCACTTGTCGGGCCTTTAATTTGTGAACATTACACATCCTGCCTTTCCTATTTTCCAGTGTGGTTTGAATAGCAATTGGGTTTAGTTTTAGGGTTGGTACCAGGTTTTCGATCATTTTCCAGTGTGGTTTGAATAGCAATTGGGTTTAGTTTTAGGGTTGGTACCAGGTTTTCGATCATTTTCCATATGTAGATTATGGTGTACCTCTCTCTTCTTTTCAGGGAGTATAGATTTAGTTTACGTAGTCTTTCCCAGTAGTTGAGCTCTTTGCAACCATCAATCTTTGCTGTGAAATGTCTCTGAGTTTCTTCTAGTCTATTAGTTTCTCCCTTTTTATATGGGGACGTCAAGACAGCAGTATTCAAGTTTGGGTATAGTCAGTGTTTTTAGCAGGGGAATCATTACTGTCCTGTCCCTTCTTTTGAATGTTCTTACTACCTGTCCCGCTACTCTTTTTGCTTTATTTATCGCTATCTGATTTTGTGTTTCGAATTTCGCATCATTGGTCATTATTACCCCCAGATCGATCACTTTCGTGCTTCTCTGAATTTCTCGTCTATCTGGAGGATAATATGCTGTCGATTTAAGTTCCTCATTTCTTCTATACCTCAAGAGCTGAAATTTCTCGGTGTTAAATGTCATGTTGTTGTCTTCTGACCGTTCATATTTTTTGTTCGTGTCCCTCTGCAAGGCCTCCACCTCATTTGCATCGCTAATTTTTCTGTTGATCTTTGTATCGTCTGCAAAGGATGTTACTATACTCAGTGGCGGTCCTAGCTTACATGACGCCCTGGGCGAACCTCACCTTCAGCGCCCCCCCCCCTGTTCGCCAACACACACACATTCGAATCCCCCCAAAATAAAGGACAGACATAACTCTTTCACAAAATAACTTTTTATTGGACTAATTGTTGGAACTTCAGAACCAAAACAAAGACTCAAATTTCTGAATTTTACAAATCCTTCATCACGTAAATAGAATAACTCACTTAAGAGAATGTAATTATGATACTATGAACAGGAAAAATACAAATTAAATTGCACAACTGCCATAAATAAACTAGAGAATCAAATTTCTAAATTGTACAAATGCTCTATCACATAAATAGAATAAGACACTTAAGAGAGGGTAATTATTATGCTACACTTTGAACAAGAAACAAAATAAATTGCACCACAGCACAACTGCCATCTAAAGCCTGACTCTTCTTACCTTCCTTGATGCAAAGTCATGAATTAAATCATCATATGAAATCTGCTCAGCAATTGTATGATTTATACTGATGATGGCCAGACCGGTAAGGCGTTCCTGTGACATAGTTGACCTCAGGTAGGATTTGATGAGCTTCAGCTTTGAAAAGCTCCTCTCTGCTTCAGCAACAGTGACTGGAAGAGTAAGACCAATTCTGAGAGCAGTCCACAAATTTGGATATATTTCAGAGAGCTCCCTTTCATGGATAAATGTCAGCAGTTCAAGCAAGGATATGGTCTTTGATGGCAAGTCAGGCAAGTTCTTCAGCTCCTGTGCAAGCTCTCTGCCATCCAAGTCAGATTGTCCCTTAAAGTGTAGTGTAGTACTAAGGTTCACACATTGTTCTGTCAGCTCCTCAAATGTGAGATTTTGGAAATGTGTCAGCACTCCAAACTTCTCTCCCACAATTTCCAACGTGGAAAATCTTTCCTGAATGGCTGATGTTGCAGCATCAACCACTGCATTGAAAAATGTCACCTCCAGCTTCTTCAAAGCATCAATCAAGGGCTCATCAGATGCTTCATAGGAGAAGTGCCGCTTTGTGGACCTCAGCCGTTTTTGTTTTAACACAGCCTCCACATTCATTTGTTCACAGATATATGTGGCTGCCATTTGTGCAGCCACAAAACCTGTTGCCCTGTAATTGCGGAGACCTCTCTCTGTTTTTTTTAGGAGATTTACTGCAACATCAACGTGCATGCTAGGAGACTGCATCTGCTTGCTCACATGCTGAATTTGGCACAACAGGTCATGCCACACCACTGAACAAATGGCGAAGCGGTATGACCCAACCTCCTCTGACAGAGATTGAGCCTCGACCTTTATTACAGAGTCTTTGGTGTGGTCCCTCACCTCGATCAGTGCATCTCTCACTGCAGCTGCCTGATATCCAGTGGCGGTTCCTCATATGGGCAATATGGGCAGCCGCACAGGGCGGCATTTGTGGAGGGGCGGCATGAGCGCCTGCAAAAAAAATAAAAATAAAAATAAGAATAAATAAATAAAGAAATATATAAAAATAAAAAATAAAATAAAATAAATAATAAAAGATCAATAAATATATTTTTATTAATAAAAAACCATCTATTGCATTTTCCATAAACCTTCCCATAAAAGACCTAAACAATGCAAAATGCTTCCAGATTAATATTATTGGGAATAAAGGCCCATACTTTAACATATGTAATGTTATTTTTCTGGGTTTGGTTAAATAGTGAAATGTATATTATTTATTACAGAACGAATCTTCACACTAAGCCACTAAGGTCTGTCAAATAACCGCAAATGGATAAGAAGAGGTCAAAGCTATCAGGTGCTCAGTTTAGAAAAAAGAGGAAAGAAGAAGAGGAGAAACGAGCAAAAGATAAAGGTATAGAGCTATGTCATCTACTCTTCACTGCTATATTGCACTGCTATTTTGTGATATAGCTTTCGAGTCATTTGAAGTGTACTATTATGTATATAATTAGCCATTAACCAAGGAGGTTGTATTATTCATTTGTTTCCTATTCTAAAAGTTTAATAAATTGTGCTTAATAACATGTTAAATTAATTGTACTAGCCTATTCATGCATTGGTCTGTTATGTTCTATTTTACTATTTGCAGGGGCACTTTTGAAATATTTTGGAACACCCTCTGCCACTAGCCAGGATGAGAAGCCGTCTACTTCTGCCATTATTGAGGCTGAGGAGCCATCTACCTCCTCAGCCTCACATATGTCTCCACAAATGCAGTCTGATCCTGAGGATGAAGACCCATTTGCTTCTACTTCTCCCCGGCAGGACTCTTCAGGTGAGTTTGTGTGGCACATATGTCTGTGAGTGTGTGCGTGTGTGTGTATGTGTATGTGTGTGCATCCCTGCAAAGCATTTTGCAAACAGTTATAAATTATAATGTTATTATCACTGGGTCTGGGTTACTGGGTATGTGTGGTGTTTCACCACCATAATTCCATAACACCACCACCATAACAAAGTGCTGTGAATAATGTGTTATCTAACTTAGGTGTGTATACTAATGAGTAATGCTCTTGTTCTTTCTATTAGAAATGCCTGGAGCAGAATCGCCTCCTGAGGATGAGTCTCTGTCCACCGACCCTGCTAACTGGCCTTCAGTTCTGACTGAGAGAATTCGGACACAACTGGTTTCCAGGGGACCAAGTCAAGTACCATCTGACTTTGTATTCCCTAGAAACGACAGTGACGGAAGAAGTTTCCACCATCAATACTTCAGGAAGTCATTGGTTAGTGGGGAAAATATAACCAGAAGTTGGTTGGTCTATTCCTTAAAAAACAACAGCCTTTTCTGTTTCTGTTGTACATTATTTTCCAAGAGGAAAATAAATTTAACAAGTTTGGGACTCTCGGACTGGAAGCATGCAAGCTCATTGCTCACATCACATGACAACAGTTCAGAACACCTAAATTCTATGAAAATCTGGAAAGAACTGGCAGTGAGGATGAGAAAGGGGGAGACCATTGAGAAGCAGGAGATGGCACTTCTGGAGGCTGAGAAGTTGAGATGGAGAGCGGTGCTGACACGTCTCACTGCTATTGTGCATTCTCTGGCAGTTAGGAATTTGGCACTAAGGGGACATACAGAAAAATTGTTCTCACCATCAAATGGCAATTTTCTGAAAGAAGTTGAACTGATGGCACAATTTGATCCTATAATGCAAGAGCACATTAACCGTGTCCAAAAAGGGACCTCCAGTCACACCAGCTACCTCGGCCACCACATACAAAACGAACTCATTGATTTGTCGAGCAGCAAGACCATTTCAGCAATGGTGAGCGACATCAAACAATCAAAGTTTTTTTCAATAATTCTAGATTGCACTCCAGATATCAGCCACACTGAACAGTTGTCAGTTGTGATTCGGGTTGTGTCACTGGAGGGGAAGCCCCATATAAAGGAACATTTCATGGGGTTTTTGGAGGCAGAGGAGTCCACTGGTCAACATTTGGCATCTCTGATTCTGAAGAGACTGGAGGAGCTAAAAGTTCCTTTCATGGACTGTAGAGGACAATCATACGACAACGGGGCCAACATGAGGGGAAAAAACAAGGGTGTTCAATCCAGGCTCCTAGAAATTAATCCCAGAGCTCTGTTTGTTCCATGGGGCTCATTCTCTGAATTTGCTTGTGGCCGATGCTGCTAAGGGATCTATTGATGCCACAAGTTACTTTGGCATCTTGCAGAAGCTTTACAACTTGTTTTCAGCCTCCACACAACGATGGGCCATTTTGAAAAAACATGTGAACATCACATTGAAGATGTGGTCTGATACAAGGTGGGAAAGCAAGATCAAGAGTGTGGAGCCCCTGAGATATCAGGCAGCTGCAGTGAGAGATGCACTGATCGAGGTGAGGGACCACACCAAAGACTCTGTAATAAAGGTCGAGGCTCAATCTCTGTCAGAGGAGGTTGGGTCATACCGCTTCGCCATTTGTTCAGTGGTGTGGCATGACCTGTTGTGCCAAATTCAGCATGTGAGCAAGCAGATGCAGTCTCCTAGCATGCACGTTGATGTTGCAGTAAATCTCCTAAAAAAAACAGAGAGAGGTCTCCGCAATTACAGGGCAACAGGTTTTGTGGCTGCACAAATGGCAGCCACAGATATCTGTGAACAAATGAATGTGGAGGCTGTGTTAAAACAAAAACGGCTGAGGTCCACAAAGCGGCACTTCTCCTATGAAGCATCTGATGAGCCCTTGATTGATGCTTTGAAGAAGCTGGAGGTGACATTTTTCAATGCAGTGGTTGATGCTGCAACATCAGCCATTCAGGAAAGATTTTCCACGTTGGAAATTGTGGGAGAGAAGTTTGGAGTGCTGACACATTTCCAAAATCTCACATTTGAGGAGCTGACAGAACAATGTGTGAACCTTAGTACTACACTACACTTTAAGGGACAATCTGACTTGGATGGCAGAGAGCTTGCACAGGAGCTGAAGAACTTGCCTGACTTGCCATCAAAGACCATATCCTTGCTTGAACTGCTGACATTTATCCATGAAAGGGAGCTCTCTGAAATATATCCAAATTTGTGGACTGCTCTCAGAATTGGTCTTACTCTTCCAGTCACTGTTGCTGAAGCAGAGAGGAGCTTTTCAAAGCTGAAGCTCATCAAATCCTACCTGAGGTCAACTATGTCACAGGAACGCCTTACCGGTCTGGCCATCATCAGTATAAATCATACAATTGCTGAGCAGATTTCATATGATGATTTAATTCATGACTTTGCATCAAGGAAGGTAAGAAGAGTCAGGCTTTAGATGGCAGTTGTGCTGTGGTGCAATTTATTTTGTTTCTTGTTCAAAGTGTAGCATAATAATTACCCTCTCTTAAGTGTCTTATTCTATTTATGTGATAGAGCATTTGTACAATTTAGAAATTTGATTCTCTAGTTTATTTATGGCAGTTGTGCAATTTAATTTGTATTTTTCCTGTTCATAGTATCATAATTACATTCTCTTAAGTGAGTTATTCTATTTACGTGATGAAGGATTTGTAAAATTCAGAAATTTGAGTCTTTGTTTTGGTTCTGAAGTTCCAACAATTAGTCCAATAAAAAGTTATTTTGTGAAAGAGTTATGTCTGTCCTTTATTTTGGGGGGATTCGAATGTGTGTGTGTTGGCGAACAGGGGGGGGGGCGCTGAAGGTGAGGTTCGCCCAGGGCGTCATGTAAGCTAGGACCGCCACTGCGCCTATACTGTTGCTGTTTACTCCACTGTTTATGTCTGTTAGCATGATAATGAACAGGAGTGAGGCCTGTACTTCCGATTCTGATGATGATATACCTTGAATTTTGACGACCTGTAGACTTTCTCTGAGGAAGTTGTAGATCCATTTTTTTCAATTTTGCCTGTTATTCCCATATATTTCATTTTATGTGGTATACCATGATCACATTTGTAGAACGTTTTAATAAAATCCGTGTATATGACATCGTAGTTTTCATTGTTTTCAAGTGTGTGATGGGCATGATCTTCCTGATCGAAAACCGTGCCGATTCTCATTAAAGCTTTCCAGTGTCTCCAGGAAGTCATAGATTTTCTCTTTAACTATGTTTTCAAATACTTTGGTGAGATGGGGCGTCAATGACACTAGTCTACAGTTATTTGCTTGAGATTTATCCCCTCCTTTAAACAGGGTGGCCCGAAAGGTACCTACCAAGTTTAAGCCTTTATTTCACCAAAACTATTGAGAGTACAAAGATAGTTCAAACGCCATTCAAATCAGCATCTCAAGCCATTTATATGACAATGTATTCGATGTGCTGTCCCTCCACTTCGAAGATTTTTCGCAACCTCATCCCAACATTCGATACCACGCTGTGGAGAACTTCTGTCGGAATGTCGACGATTTGACGTTCAATCGATAATTTCAGCTCCTCCAAAGTCTTTGGGTTGCTCTGGTAATCTCTATCTTTGAGGTATCCCCACAAAAAGAAGTCACACGGGTTGAGATCAGGCGAATAGGCAGGCCAATCAATCCCGCTTCCGTAGTGCTTCCGATAGTCCAAACCAATGACATTCTCTCCAAACTGATGTCAAACAAATGGCGTGAGTAGTATAGTGTGTCAGCAAATTTTCATCGAATTCTATTCATTCGTTTCGGAGAAAATGTAAGTTAATGTTGGTAGGTACCTTTTAGGCCACCCTGTATAGAGGGACAATGTTTCCTCTTTTCAGGATACTCGGTATTTCCCCAGTGTCGATGGATCTTCTTCATATCCAGTATAAGGGTGTAGCTATTTAAATTTTAGTTTTTAATCAATAATGCGTTCCATTTGTCTGGACTTGCAGTTGAATGTGATTTTATTGATCCTATAGCTCGCGCTATATCCTCTGGGGTAAAATAAAAATAAGTTATACACTCTCCTTATAATTTCTCTTCAAAGAATGCATCTATGTCAGGTATCACTTTGTCACTTTTTGGGGTACTGAAAATTGATTTGTACTGGGCATTCAATGTTTCAGTTCCTTTCCTTTCCTTAAGGGTCCAATAGTGGCGCGCGTTTTTGTTTTCCTTTTCGTATAACTATAGAAGCATTTTGGGTTTTCCTTCATTACTTCTACCGCCTTTTCTTCTTCCAATTCTGTATGGCCCTTAATCAGGGTTTGTATTTCCCTATCTAATAAGGTATCCAATAAGGATAGCATATATAATTTACAGCAGTCGCCAATATAAAATTAATTTATAGTTAATAAACCTATTATTGTTATTAATTTATATTACTCTGTGTATATTTAGCTCAGGTAAGTGAATTCTTTTGAATTCTGACACGCAGGCGCAGGGAAACAGCTTGCGTCAGGGGCCACATTTACTTACGTTTTTCAGTTGCTGATGAGTTTCTAGTGGAACCGTTCCACTTCGTGTGTGTGTGTGTGTGTGTGTGTGTGTGTAGACCAATGCTGTTGGTAACGACCGCTAGCTTGGGCTCCCACCTTACAAAATCCTGGCTGCGCCTCTGATCTTATGCATTTAAATTTGCCTGCAGTATAGTCAGGGCCGGCCCTAGTAAATGCAAGGCCCAATTCGGGATTTTTAAAGTGGGGCCCTAAGGTTAAAGTTATTACCCATAGTGGGTGCATGCTTACTGAAAGAAAAGAACAATGATTCAACAACAAATATAATTTATTTTGGATGTGATCACAAGGAAAGCTTTCTGGCTTTCATTGTGGCAAATTCGGCAATAAGGAACTAGTATTCACCCAGTCACAGAATCCTTCACACCCCAAGGCATTGTTGGAGTTTCCAAATAACTTGCAACAGAAATAAAATATCCGATTCTTAGAGATTGAATAAATCAGCCATTTCCGTATACCAACTTCTCCATTTCCATCCATCTCTTGTAATGACTTTTTGAAAACTTGCGGCCTTTGTCATCTCTGGGAAAGTTATAGTCTTCCTCACACTGTAGTGGGCCTTTATTCACTAGTAAATCTCTGACTTTTGTGCTGACAGTTTCCGGCCATTGACCTGGATCTTTGAGTGCATCCAGAGACTGATTTTGCAGAATTGGAGTCTGATCCATGGGTTCTTCTTCCCTCTGGATATCACTTTCATCTATCAAAGCTGGTGATGACGCATGTGACGGCGCAGGTACATCTAGTTCACTTTCATCTATCATAGCTGATGATGATGATGCATGTGACGGCGCAGGCACATCGTGTTCAGTTTCAGCCAGTGGATCGCGTTTCTCTAGAATTTTTTCAAATGACCCATACATATGCTCAAGTTCTGATTTCCGCTTCGCTTCACGCTGTCTCTTCTGGTGACCGCTGAGATATTTCCGAGCAGTATCTCGCAATCTCTTTGGAGGCACCACTGTCAGTCGATATCTGAAATATAACAAAATATATAATTAATACGAAATACTATTGTATATGAATACTACTGTATATGAAGAGTTATTATGACCAGCCGTATTTAATTTATCACTCAAAACCAAAATATTTTTTTATACTGTACTCATATATTTGCGGGGCCCCTAATAGCGCGGGGCCCAAAGCAGCCGCTTTACTTGCTTTGCCCAAAGGTCGGCAGTGGAGGAATTGAGTTTTTGAGGCATTGAAAGCCACAAGGTTTTCTCTGCCCCAACCAGATATAGCAGAAAGATCAGAGGTCAGGTGTCCCATAGACGTCCTATGCGAATCATGAAGCGACTGCTGTGAGGGACGCTTTGGGAAGCGGATGGAGAAGTGAAGAGTGGAATCATCGGCATAGGAGTGAATAGGATAGAAAGTGCGAATTAAAAGATCATTAATAAACAGAAGGAAAAGAGTGGGTGGCAGGACAGAACACCATTATTAATATCTTTAGGAGAAGAACAGTGGCCATCTACAACTGCAGCTATAGATCGGGCAGAGAGGAAATTAGAGATAAAGGCACAGATAAAAGGATAGAAACAGAAGGAGGGCAGCTTGGAAATTAAAGATTTGTGCCAGACTCTATCAAAATCTTTCGATATGTCTAACGCAATAGCAAAAGGTTCACCGAAATTCCGAAAGAAGGATGACCAAGAGTCAGAGAGACATGCAAGAAGATCGCCAGTAGAGCTTCCCTTGCGGAATCCATACTGACAATCTGAAAGAAGATTATGAGAAGAAAGGTGTTTGAGAATCTTCCTATTAAGGATAGATTCAAAAACTTTCGAAAGGCAAGAAATTAAATTAATTGGACGATAGTTGGAGGGTTGAGAGCCTGTCACCCTTCTTTGGGACAGGCTGAATGAAAGCGAACTTCCAGCAGGAAGGAAACGTACCAGATGGGATACAAAGACGAAAGAGTTTGCCTAGGCAGGGTGTTAGCACAGAAGCACAGTGCTTAAGAACAACAGGAGGAACACCATCAGGACCATACGCCTTCCTAGAGTTGAGCCCAGATACGGCAGAAAAACCATCTTTAGAAGATATTCTAATTTCAGACATAATAAAGTCAGAGGGGGGAGGAGATGGAGGAACAGCACCGGAATCGTCCAGGGTTGAATTGTAAGCGAAAGTTTGAGCGAAGAGTTCAGCCTTGTCAGGAGAAGAGACAGCAACTGTGCCGCCGGAATGGAAAAGAGAAAGGAAAGAGGAGGAAGTAAAGTTGTCGAAGAGATTCTTAACTAGATACCAGAAAGAGCGAGAAGAATTAGAATTGGATAGATTTTCACATTTTTGTCCAATGAAGGAATTTTTGGAGAGTCGAAGAACAGATTTTGCACGATTCCGGGCAGAAATATAAGCTGAGTGAGAGTCAGGAGTTGGATGGTGACGGTACCTTCTGAAATCCTCCTCTCTGTTGCGGATAGCATTAGAATATGGAATGTATGCCTCCATGCCCAAGAGAATCACCTCTGTGATGCGCTCTGCACACTCAGAAGGGCCCTGGCTACGGAAGCAGTAATCATTCCATGGGAAATCACAAAAGTACTGTGCCAAAGGGCCTCCCAATCAGTGGCGCCGAAGTGCCAAAGGCGCCTCCTCTTGGGAGGATCCAAAGGCCAAATTGGAGTGATAAGACAGGAAACACAGATAAGATTATGATCGGAGAGGTCCAACGGAGAGAAAAGTTTCCCAGAGTAAGAAGAAGGATGAGAGGTAAGAAATAAATCCAGAATGTTGGCCCTATCTCCAAGGTCGTTTAGGATAGAAAAATTGTAAGCTAGTTCACCAGGGATATTAGTGAAATGGGAGGAAAGCCAAAGGTGGTGGTGAACATTGAAGATTTCAGCAAAGGGAAAGCGGGAAAGAATGTATTCCACTTTGGAAGTGAGGTAGTCAAAAAATTTTGGATAGTCAGTAGAATTACGGTTCGAATAGCATCTAATTTTAAACTGTGATTTGAACCCAGCAACGAAATATATAAAATAATATATATTAATATATACTTATATGTAAAAATTAATAATTCTAACATTCATTTTTTAATATAAAGTCTAAACTCGCGTGAGACTCTAACTGTATATAAAATGCAAGTTTGGAATTTTTTTAAAATTTTCTTTCTATTTTATTTTTGTTAAGTAATTGATGAATTATTTCTTTTTTTAAATTACGTAATCATTTTTTAGATTAAGCTTAATCATGTAATCGTGTTAAATTCTACAATGTTGATTTTTTTATACATTCTCTCTTAGTTGTAAAAGATGAAGTTACAACTTGCCAAAACTCTAAATTAACACTTAATTTTAAATTTTAAGCATTTAATTTTGGCTCATATGCATGTTTAATTTTAATCCACAATAAAATGCATATTTCAATTTCCACTTTTAGTTAACTCGGCAAATCATGATAACAGCAGATCTGTCAATATGCTGTTTAAAAGAAAAATATGAATTCATCTTCAAATATCTTGTCTATCTGCCAGTATGCTGTTACAGCCAAAATTTACCTTTATCTTAAAAATATTTTGTAAAAAAAATTCAGCCTATTGAGAATAAAAAACAAAACAGGTCAACATTAAATAATAACGACGTCACCAAATTGTTAGTATATAAATTCTGGTAATTTTTCAAATTATAATTATCATTCTGATTATTCTGATCTGACCTAGAGGCTGAAGCATTATCTGTAATATTTTAGAAGCAGTAAAATTCAGTTAGAAGATTTCTTTGTCTTCTCCTTAAATTCTGCTTTCTCCAGATAACTTAGTTTTAAAACAGAATAAATAATTTGCAGATACGCTACAAGAAGAATTGGGAACCGTCAGACAATTTAATAAGTTTTCACAGAATCCTCCGATCCACTACAAGAAGAAATTGGAGTGTAGTATAAAAGAAACTACTGCGATTCCCTACACGGTACCAGCTTCCCCAGAGTGAGAAAATCCGTTGTTGCCACCTAACCAAAATCCCCGTCAACCTCGAACCACCCAAGGCCATAGACGGAGGGTTAACATATATATTATAGGATAACTGCCCTGTTCATGCTGCCAGGATCATCAGACGGTGGTTTCAGGAACAACGAGATGTCGAGCTGCTGAACTAGTCCAGCAAAGGGTGTGACCTAAACCGTTGTAAGTATGTGTGCAAATGTGGTTAACGCTTGGGAGCCTAGGCAGGAACGGACATTTCGGCACCTGCTGGAACACACCATGGCAGAGTGGGAACTTTTCCGCACGAACCCACAAGTCATCTACTATCACGTGGCATCTGTTCCAAATAGGCTATGAGAGGTCATTAATAATAATGGAGGATGGACCAAATATTGAGAGAGAGAAAAATGATTACACATCATATTAACATATATATCAATAAGCAAAATAGGCGGATAGTAAATAGATAGCAAATAGGCTTCTTTAATGTTTAAATGTTCGAAATATCAGCCAGCAGCGTCAATACCTTCATGGTTGTGCTGCTTACTTTAATGTTTTAAATGTTCAAAATGTCCGCCATTAGCATCAATACATTCTTGACAACGGCGCGCAACAGATCGGCATACTGTTCGGATTGTTCAGAGTGGAATGTTGGCACAGGCTATTTCAATTTCGTGTCTCAAGGCCTGTAGTGTCCTGCAAACACGCAGTATAATTAACGTAAAGAACGACGCTTTGTATAGGAGAATATCCCGCGCAAGATGAGAGCGAAAGAACGAAACCAATGAAAAAATGAGGTAACCACCCGGGAATCGAACCCGAGATCTTCCGATTGCCGGTCAGATATGATAACCATTACACCACGGGCCTCACTCAATCAAATGTCGTAATTCCTCTACATGCGCGCAGAAACCAATGCCCCAAAGGGGTTACCTCATTTTTTCATTTGTTTCGTTCTTTCGCTCTCATCTTGCGCGGAATATTCTCCTATACAAAGCGTCGTTCTTTACGTTAATTATACTGCGTGTTTGCAGTTATAATGTATATAATGTTACGGCATACGGGAGGTGCCCCTTTGGGGCATTGGTTTCTGCGCGCATGTAGAGGAATTACGACATTTGATTGAGTGAGGCCCGTGGTGTAATGGTTATCATATCTGACCGGCAATCGGAAGATCCCGGGTTCGATTCCCGGGTGGTTACCTCATTTTGTTTCATTTGTTTCGTTCTTTCGCTCTCATCTTGCGCGGAATATTCTCCTATACAAAGCGTCGTTCTTTACATATATATATATATGTTAATAAGTATGATGTGTAAACATTTTATTGGGACACCCGGTATATTTATTTACTTGAACAATTGTCAGTTCCTTATAATTTGAACATTATGTTTTGCATGTTCTTAAAGAAATCCCTAAATTTACTTGATTCATTTTTATTTTTATAATAAAAAATTGAACTATGTTATCATTATATCTCCATGGATAGACCTTTTTCTGAATAATCACTTGTTGATGATGTATGAACTTTAAATAAAAATGGTATTGCCTGGAGGAAAAGTCGATACTACAACTTATCTTACACTTTAATTATAACATGGCCACATCAAAATCCTATGATTGAAAGTTTTTAAAGTATCTCACGTTTGTGAAATAACCTAACTACTCTATTTTCTAAATTTAGGAATAATACATGAATAAAATACATAGTCGTCTTAGCATTACCACCAAAATTAGAGTGAACAATATATTTATTGTCATTAGTTTTCAAAAAATAAATGTACTACTATGACAACACCTGAGAGGGGGAGGAGGAGAGCGAGGGAGTGAGGGTGGGGAACTGGGGTTTAAGAGGGACTGCGTTGCTCTCCCATCTCGGAGAGGGTGGAGCGGAACTATTGCAAGGGACTGCACATAAATAGTACAGCCACCTTTACGTTCCGCTGTTCTATCAGTTCTTAGTAAGTTGTAACCATCGATATATATTTCTTTTTTACCAGTACAGTATTCGCAGTTTTAGCAGTCTCCTTGGCAGTCTTTCAGATTTGTTTCTGTGAGGCATGCAACGTCATCCCTTGTTTCTTCCATAACTCCTTCTAGGTGTGAAATTTTGTTTAGTGAGTGGTTTGGTTTTATCACTTGAATATTAGCCAGGATAACATTTATGCTCTTAGTTTTGCTTTGCCCCTTGTGCATTTCAAATTCGTTATCCTTCAGTATCGCGTGTTTAGTAGCCCTATGGTGCTCCGAGAAAGATCCGTTTCCGTTTACCTGTTCTGGTAGCTTTTTGCCAGGAAGCGGTTCGGCTCGGGGGTTCTCAGCTGTGTCGATTGCATGTGCTGTATGAAGCTTAGCAGCCGTATTGTGTCTGCGATGATGAAAAAATTTGGTTCGCGATTTGTGTACGTAGGTTTCTTCTCGTTTTTCCTATTGTCCTTTGACCTTTGAGTTTGTCGGGAGATGATGGTAGTAGCACTATTTTCCGTATTTGCAGGTTCCATATCTTGCGTAATTCTTGCAAATGGCCGAGTGGTAGAATTTGCAGTTGTCTCCGAATTTACAGTGATCATTACTGTAGTAGAAATTGCACATAGTGGGATGCTCATATATACACTGTCCTCCCTTATACCTCCAATTACCTTTTACCTAATATTTGCATGCAGTTCTATCTCCATTTTTACTCGGGGCTTTTGTTTTAATAGGTGTATCAGCTCCTTATTTGGGGACAACTTCAGTCTGTTTTCGTGATTGCCTGCTTATTTTTACTATTTGTGCTAGTATCCTCCGTTTTAACTTTTTGTGTTAAGTTTTGTGCCTCTGTTGCATTTATATTCTCGCCCTCTTTGTGTGTCTGTACTTTTTTTCATTTCTACTTCCCTTTTCTTCGTTTCTTCTGTTTTTTCTCTGTTCATCATTCACAATTTCCTCTTTAGCTTTCTCCTCATAATCTCTTTTTGCTTTAAAGACCGTGAAAGAGTTTATTTCGGTCACAGCTTTCGCAGAAGTACCGGGTGTCCGAGAATTATCTGTACAATTTTTGGCTGTTATTAAAAGTCAATCATGAAGTGTAGAAATTCCAGTGTTGTCCCATTTTATAGAGAAACTCATTAAGTTTTTTCTGATAACAAGTTTTGACAAGTTTTTTCTTTTTTGTACGCGGGTGACAGACATTGATGATTTAAAAGCAAGAATCACAGCTGCTATTGAGCGAATTGATGTGGATATGCTGCAGCGTACATGGCAACATTTGGATTATCGATTGGATGTTTTGCGAATCACTGATGGTGCACATATCGAATGTTTGTAACAACGTTACTTTAATAAAAGAAACTTTTGAAAATACAGATTCTAAATAATCTTGTTTAAGAATTTTACGTGCGTTATCAAGAATTTTATTAAAAGATGAAATTGTACAGATAATTTTCGGACACACTGGAATTTCTAAAAAACTTGTCAAAACTTGGTATCAGAAAAAACTTAATGAGATTCTCTGTAAAATGGGACAACTCTGGAATTTCTACACTTCATGGTTGACTTTTAATAACAGCCAAAACTTGTACAGATAATTCTCGGACACCCTGTACTTCACACCATTCAGTTGCTTTGCACCTGTTATAAGAGATTTCTTCGTCTTTCCATTTCAGACATTTGAAATCGAAAAGGAGTTGGCAGAGATCACATCTAATTGTCCTTGCCTCATCTGTTACATTGTTACAGAAACTGCAGAGTTGTAGAAATTTATTAAGTATGTTACAATTACATTTATTAAGTCTGTTACAGTAATTTTTGTATATATGTTCGGTAATAATATTAGTTTTTCCATGTTTAAAGGGAGTATGCTTGCGTTTAATACTCACAATGAGTGCTGATGTGATCATTGGTTGTTGTATTTAGTTTTAGATATTACTTTTGATTCAAGAGGAAAGTTTATGTTGAATATATCCATTAGGGTATCTGAGAATGCTTGAAATTTTGTTCCAATGTCATGGTTACTTTTGGTTAGTCTAGTCCAGTCAAAAGCTGTTATTTCTTTCAGAAACTTTAATTTGTTATTATAGCTGTGAAATCTGTAGTCAACTTTTATGGTTTCCTTTGCAGAGAAATGGGTGATTAGCATGGTGCACGTAGGCAAGTGATCTGTGATATTTAATATACTGTAATTATACCCGAGATACATTCAAGGGGGACCGCAGCCAGATCTGATATAGCAGAGTCGAATTTCTAATGTTATTGGAAAGTCTAGTTGGCTTTGTAATAGCTAATTTAAAACCACTTGCACCCATGATGTGAAGGAAGCTTGCGTTATTATTTGAATGTTCTTTTGTGAAATCAATATTTAAATATCCTGCAATAACGCAATTGTTACAGATATAATTGCAGGTTAGAATTCCATCGATATTTGTAATAAAAGTTGGTACGTGACCAGTTGGTAGTCGGCACATGCCTAAAATTGAATACTGGGTGTTATGAATAAACATTTCAATTGCGAGTGTTTCTGAGGTATTGTTTATGTTTGCCAGTTCTTCGATATTTTTACTCTTGTAGTTTGAGTCTACGAATGTACTTACACCTCCCCTATTATTAGTCCTACATAGATGGTAGCTTGTGTACCCTGGACTGTTAAAAAATATCTTATTATTTTCATTTAACCAGGTTTCAGTTTATATAATGCGCTTGAATTTATGTTGTAGTAATTTTAGGTTAGCTGTCAATTCGTCAAAGTGGCTTGGAAGACTGCAAATGTTTAAGTTTAGGAAAGACAGGTTGTCATTGTTGTAGTTCTTGTTTAAGAAGTTGTCTACTGAGATATAGCCGGTGTTGACTACATTTTCAGATTCAATAATTTCATGTACAGTATTGAGTGTATTTAAAATGTTGATCATGATGTGAAGATTAGGGTAAAATGGTAACAGAAATAATAAGTTAAGAAAAGAGAAAAATAAAAAAGGAAAATATACAGCACAAATGCAGACATATATACATATATGTACAGTGTATATAAATATATAAACATACATACATATGCTGTATTGTGCCCTGTTGACAGTAGGCTCACTATATTGACTATAGTACAGTAATTGAATAAGAAATGAAATATTTACAGGGTCACCAATTTGGTCTTTACCAAATAAACAATACTTAATAAAGGAGACAGAAATGACTTCGTAGTTTTCATTTAATTAGCAAAATAAATGAATTATTTGTTCGCAGTGATTAACAATTATTTATACGGAAGTTGTGCAATATTACAATGAATGATTATTAACAAATAAGGAATGATTCTTATACAGGAGAAGAGTTAAATGATACAATGGTGTCAAAGGCAATAACTGAGGTAATGAAAATACGGTATTGGTACACAGTAATGAAATAGGCCTAATTGCGGTCGTAAATACGTGAGTTAGATTGAACGGTATGAAAACAGTTTTTGAAGCCTAATTCGGTTAGGCAGAGTTTGTTGAAGTTATAGCCCAACGGTGGCCAAACCCCGGCTCGCGAGCCGCATGCGGCTCTCGAGGTTGTTAACTGCGACTCACGAGACAATTTTGGTTTTTATTGTATTTATCATAAAAGACAAAATTCATAATATAAATATATTTTTTTTTACATAATAAAAAAAAATATGAAAAAAACAAGGAAAAATTGAATTGACAATAAAATGCGTCATGCGTACGACAATTTCTTTTGCGTGACAGGCGCTAAGCGGGATAATTACGTAATTAACACCAATCGCCACTCACCAGTGTCCAGTACCCCTCGAGCTACCCTGCGGGCCGCGTGTAGTAACGAGTGTGTGTGTTTTAAAATTGGCTTCTCAGATCAAATAGTGGTTATTTTTTTCAGCTATACAATTGAAAGTTATACAACCCCTTAGTTGATTAAAATGACTGAGCAGACAAAGTGCAAGAAACGGAAATATGAAGAAGAAAATAGAGTTTTTAAACAGGAGTGGGAGGAGAGCTTTGCCTTTACTGTTAAGGGTGAGAAACCTGTCTGTCTTATCTGCCACTTGGCACTCAATCACTTTAAAGCCAGTAACTTAAAGCGTCATCATGAAACTAACCATAACAATTTTATTACGAATTTCCTCGCAAATCAGAATTGCGGAAGACTAAGTTAACAATGTTGAAATCTAGCCTAGTTGCCCAACAAACTGCACTTTCATCATTGTGTAAGACAGTTGACTTAACTACTGAAGCTAGTTTTGTTATGGCATGGAATATTGCTCGTGCTCAACTTCCCTACAGTAGTGGAGAATTTGTGAAGAAGAATCCTCCTCTGGGCTCCCTCCACCTTAGGTTAGGTATGCCCCTTTGGGGGGGTGAGGCCGTCCCAGCTTCTTCCCAAAAGAGGTTCCCCCTCTTCCTTTCTCTGCCCCTTTGGGGGTGAGGCCGCCCCACCTTCTCCCCCAAAGAGGCTCCCCCTCTTCCTTTCTCTGCCCCTTTGGGGGGTTCAGCTTGGGGGATAACTCCGCCTCCAAGTTGCATACCCCTTGCAACCCCATTTTGGGGTTGGCAACAAAGGGTTGGCACTCCCCTTTGGGGGGTTCAGCTTGGGGGATAACTCCGCCTCCAAGTTGTATACCCCTTGCAACCCCATTTTGGGGTTGGCACTCCCCTTTGGGGGGTTCAGCTTGGGGGATAACTCCGCCTCCAAGTTATATAACCCTTTCAATCCCATTTTGGGGTTGGCAACAAAAGGGGGTGCCTTGCAACAAAGGGGGGGGGGTTGGCACTCTTGCAGCATTATGTAACATTTGCAACATTCCTGCACTCATACATTTTTCCACCATACTACTAACCATGGATGCTCTAGAAGACTGGAATATAGAGGGAAGTGTCGTTGGACTTTGTTACGACATCTAGAATGTCGCCATCATGTTTTAGAATTGGTAGTAGGGTCAGTATCGGCTAAACTATTTCGAAAAACAAGTGGTCCATCCGAACCAAGATTTCTCGAATTACAGGACAGTTAAGATATCTTGCTACATTATGTTTTAGAAAATACTGAATATGAAACAGTATGAAAAAATTTATAGTGGACCTAGTTTTAGCCGTTTAAGGTGATAATGATTTGATTGTATGTTATGATTAATTAAGGCAATGACTGATTGCTTATTAATGATAGGCTATTTGAGTAGATCCACCATACTATTGGAAGTGGCCGGAAATGGCAGGCGAGGTCACCAGCTTGGTTTACACCCAAGCAAATTAATGTTAAGGTTATAAAAGACACCTTATATTGTTTTTGTATTTTATTATGAAAATAAAGCCATTATTTATTCACTGTGATATAACAAAGAATTGACAGTAATTAATTGGTAGTTTCACGTTATGCTTGTGACAGAGAACTTAGCTAATAAGATGAAATGTTAATAGCTTAATTGACACGTAATAAATAATGTAATACTCATCGATGGTATGTAAATGGCATGCGGCATGGAACATTGAATGGGCCTAGTAAATGATATAAAGAATGCACGTGCGTTTGGTACATTGAATGGAATACTTGACACTGATTAAGTAGGCTAAATGATTGCATGGATGCACATAGAATAATTGATGTGGCCTAATAATAATGAATTGAAATGCTTGACAAATACACAAATATCATTTATATAGAAGATCATTATGTGATGTTAAATGATTACGTCAAGAGAACATTTAGTTAACACACAAATATATGAATTGAACATAATGACGGATGATACGCGGAATTACGGTATTGTAATGACACTTGAATTGGATGACAGGCCTACTGCGTTCTTTCACGAGAGGCAGTTGGAACGCGTGATTACACACTTTGGGAGTATAGCCTACCGTTCGGCGGTAGGCTAATGTAGGCTTCACAAGAGTACTTAGAATAGGAGGTACTTATCTTAGGACGATGTAAACTCTTGAAGGTGGGTTGGAGAAAGATCTATTACCGAAAACTCGAGTTGTCGTTGTCCGTTAAGCCTCTTGAGATGATGGGTGTAGGCTTCGTTGAGGCCTGAGGTGATGTTACTTCTCGAGGTGCAGGCTGGCCTTGTGATCTTGCAGGCGCAGGCCTATGGTGCCGAAGATATCTCGAGGAACGTGGAGAAACTTGAAGGCCGACCCGGCAAACCGCAGGCCCGAAACGATTCCGGTTGGGCCTCGAAGGATTGCTTCTGCAGGTGGTCTGTAGATCTTACTTGATGATAAATTGTAGGCCTTGAAGAAAGTAGCGGCCGCGGCCCCCGGCCAGGGGGCCGGAAAGCGGTTGGTGGACGTGTTGCTCACGTTCGATGATGTGAGTACCAGTGAGTGAGAGTGAGTGCTCGCTTTTATACGTAGTTCCTGTGACGTAGGACTTCGCACGATAAGGATTTGCGTTCGCGCCCTGGGGGAAGAAACAGACTCTCCATTGTTTGACTCTTGCCCACGTGTGTTTTCCAAGTTCTTTGATGATAGCGTGGAAGTAAAGGATCTGTCTATTTGTTGGTCTATTTCTTGTCGATCCGCTACAAGTAGTTCCCTCTCAGAGACGAAGGAACGATGATAAAAGGATCACCATTTCGGGGCGAAACTGACGCGGCCGCTCCGAGTACGGACACCAGTTCGTGTGTCTGGCGGTGTTTCGTTGGCGGGAGGGCGCGAGGCATCTTCCTGGGTTGGGGAAATGGGGAGAATTGTGTCTGCTGTAGTTGGTTGTGGGGGAACTGTTGGGGAAATTGCGTCGTCCTCGAGGTACGCCGGCTTTAGGCGGTCGATTGACACTACGTCCTTGCGTCCCGCACGGTCGAGGATGAAAGTTTTGTCACCCCTCCGCAGCACTGGAAAAGGCCCATCGTATGGATGTTGTAGGGGAGGACGGATGGTGTCGTTTCTGACGAAGACGTGGGTGCAGGAGGACAACCGGGCGGGGACAAAAATGCGACGAGCAGTGGGATGACGCGGGGAAACCGGACGAAAATTGCGCATGGTCGTCCTTAAGGCGTCGGCGTACGTGCTGCCGTGCACCGAAGGATGTGCTCCTGACGAAGTGAAGAATTCGCAGGGTAGCCGCAGAGGAGTACCGTACACCAATTCGGCCGATGTACATTGCAGGTCATCCTTGAGCGCTGCCCGAATTCCCAGGAGGACAAGGGGAAGGGCGTCGGTCCAACGTGGGCCGGTGGTGGTCATCCTGAGGGACGCCTTCAGGTGACGGTGTAGTCGCTCGACGAGGCCATTGGCCATGGGCCTATATGCTGTAGTCCGAATCCGGGAACAACCTAAAATTTGTGTCAGGCTCTTCCACAGGGCGGATTCGAATTGCCGACCACGGTCAGTAGTGATTGTTGATGGGACTCCAAAACGGGACACCCAACCACTGACGAAAGCGCGGGCGGCGGATTCAGCCGTGATGTCCTTTATAGGGATCGCCTCAGGCCAACGCGTGAATCGATCGACGCAGGTGAGGAGGTACGTGTAACCTTCTGAAAGTGGAAATGGGCCGACGAGGTCCAGATGTACGTGATCGAAACGTGCGTCGGGGGGGACGAAAAACAGCTAAAGGTGCCGTCGTGTGACGTTGAATTTTTGCTTTCTGGCACTTTACGCAAGCTTGGGCCCAACGTCTGACGTCACGGTTGATGCTGGGCCAGACGAAACGAGAGGTGACGAGAGCCTGAGACGCGCGAATTCCGGGGTGAGAAAGAGAATGAAGCCTATTAAAAATTTCGCGTCGGAATTTCTCGGGGACGAAAGGACGGTATGATCCTGTAGAAACGTCGACCGTGAGGGTCCATGAGGAAGAAGGCAGTGGAATTTCTTCCAGTTGTAACGACGTGGATGCACTACTGAGCTGCTGCAGTTCATCGTCTCCTCGTTGAGCTTCTGCTATGGCTTCGTAGTCGATGACGTCACCGCTGGCGGGAACAAGGGACGCGTTAATCGTGACTCGCGATAGAGCGTCCGCTGCGGTATTTGCGTGGCCTTTTATGTGCCGAAGATCGCCATATGAAAATAAAGCCGTTATTTATTCACTGTGATATGTACTTATCATGTTTGAACAAAGATAATTTGTATGGCAAACATGAAGCATTATATTTTGTGTGCAGACTGCAGATGACTTGTTATAGATCTAGCAACCTTCAAGATACTTCCTATCAACGACACGTGGTTAAAACAGATGCGGAATCAGGTGATCTGCAGTCTTCAAACGTTGGTCCAGAAGAAAGAGTGCAGTCACTTAATCACTTTATCCGTGACGACTATCGCGAGGTGGCAGAGCTAACACTCATTGTGCTCGGAGCTCGTGAGCCTCACGAAGTGAATTTCCGTCGTCCAGGTGCATATCATCACGCTCGTTGGATGGCCAAGTTTGTAAAAACATGTAGAATAGTATAAATAATAAATATATAAATTCTCTGACAAATATTACAACGTATTAGAAAAATTATAGACAAATATAGTATATATACTGTAGATATTTTAAATCATTGAATTTGCCCATTATTAAAACATTGGCATAGAATCTAATAAAAAAATGAATTCATTTATCCATTTTAGGTGATTTACAACACGAAGATGTACATGTTTCGGGAACAGCTGGGTTACGATGAACACACCTTACTGACGTTGCAAAGAATGGTACAGTTTACCGCCGTACTGTGCGTCTGAGCCTGGCTCTCAGCACCAGTTGCTGCTGATGCTCCTGTCAACGACCTCTGCCTCTACCGAGATCTGATCCGCTATAAGATGGTGGACAAGGAAGTAGCTGAGAGTGCTCTGGTGTTCTCCGACAGAGGGACTTATTAACACTATATCATCGGCATAAACTAAGTTATTTTTCCTTGTGTTATCTATAAAACATCCCACTGCTGCCTCATTAAGTGAAGCAATTAATCCGTCGATATACACATTAAACAGCATAGGGGAGAGCAAGGAACCTTGTCTCACCCCGCCAAGAGGAGCCAAAACACTCGGATAGTACATTGCCCCACCTAACAGTGAAAGATTGGTGGGAATAGCAAAATTTCAATAAATTTAATATGTACATGCGAACTTTCCTGTCTTCTAGTTTTTTAAATAAAATATTGTGGTTCACCCTATCATATGCCTTACTTATATCTAGGAAACAGCTATAAATAGTTGAATTACTGTCAATGTATTTAGAGATTGTTTCTTTAAGTACATAGATACACAGGTCAGTTGAGTGGGACCTTTTAAAGCCAAACTGATTAGGAGATGTCCATAGGAAATCATTTAATCGGAGTAACAAGAGTTATAATATATATATATATATATATATATATATATATATATATATATATATATATATATATATATATATATATACCGAGTGCGTTGCTAGTCTCTCAGGCTGCACGAGGCGGAGATCGGCTCCCGCCTGGCTCTATCTTAGTTATTTTACTGTATTTCCTTTCTTGTCCGACTTCTATATCTTTGTTTTTCTGTTTACCTGCCAAATATGCTTTTAGCTTTGAAGCGACTAGGTTCTTCTTCTCTTCTCACCCATATATACTGTATATATATATATAAAATTGCTTATGAAGATTTACTTTGAAAATATAACATTAGTGATAGATTTTTAGATGTTATCTAAATAGAGAATTGCTCGAGAACCAATATTTCATTTTAGTGAACCTTTATTTTTATTGTTAATGTTCAGTTGGGGCCTCCCAATTCAGATTCGCAGAGGCCCCCCCCCCCCCCAAAGGCGAACGGAGGCTCCGCGCAGCAACCGTGTATACCCCCTCTTAATTAAAAAAGAACGAGCAATATTTTGTCACATGAAATAAATAAAAATTGTCAGTTTTTAGATTTTATTCGAATCGTTTAAACTTCGTCAAATAATTACAGAGTCTCGGAATTTATACAGAGGAAAGATGAAAGGACGGTTAAATGCATCAACAACAAAGTTAAACGGACAAACGTTTCTGCTTTTGGGCAACTTATAGTCGCAATTAATAGCGATAAAATGCCTTCAAACCGAATGAAGAAATTGTCCCATAATTTTATAAAAACCATTTCAAGATGGATTAATAATAATTAAGCGAACCAATATGTAAAAATGAACATCATGATTATACTCAATCGAACGGTGATTTTTCAATATATATATATATATATATATATATATATATAAAGCTACTTAGCAGTTTAATTTTAATTCTTTTTTTTAATGTACTGTATATGAGGTGAGGAAGTAAATATATTATTGCAATCAAGTATTATTATTTGTATTTGGAAAAAAGGGGAATGATTCAATAGTCTAATATTAACTTAAATCTATGAATATTTATATATACAAATCATTTTGAATGTACAGTACAAATCATGAATAAAATAACTTAAATAATGTATGATGTCTATCCCATGAATATTATAGATTTTTATTTGTAAATTAAATAAACATATATATATATATATATATATTATCGTAAAGAACGACGCTTGTATAGGAGAACATTCCGCGCAAGATGAGGAGAGAGAAGGAACAAATGAAAAAATGAGGTAACCACCCGGGAATCGAACCCGGGATCTTCCGATTGCCGGTCAGATATGATAACCACTACACCATGGTCCTCACTCGATCAGGAGTCGTAATTCTCCTACATACGCGCAGAAACCAATGCCCCGAGGGGGGCACCCCTCGCATGCCGCACCTATATATACATTTCAACTGCAAAGACCACGCAGTACAATTAACGCAAAGAACGACGCTTGTATAGAGAACATTCCGCGCAAGATGAGGAGAGAGAACGAACAAATGTTCTCCTATACAAGCGTCGTTCTTTACGTTAATTATACTGCTTGTTCTTTGCAGTTGAAATGTATATATATATATATATATATATATATATATATATATATATATATATATATTAACCCATGAATAGATTATCAATCCAGCCTGATTACTCCTTTGGAGCCAATGTGTGTATATATATATATTAAAACTAAGCTAACAGTAAAATTTTATGGTCCCAAAATATATAAGGTCATAAAGTAAGTTTCACAGAATTAGTATAACTATAAATAAAAAAATAAGTAATAATAATAATTAAGTTACCCTTGTTTACAGAATAGCCATCCGTATGTTATGAATAGCATAGTCTACAACTACCAGTCAAGTTACTGTAGTAGCAAATCACAGCTGTCAGCATAATAACATTATTATTATTATTATTATTATTATTATTATTATTATTATTTAATTAAATACATATGAAAATATAGAGGCGCGTAACATGAAGCTGCCTTCTAAATTACATATATTTTTTAATAAAAAATAAATATTTTTAATATATTTTTACTCCATCACAGTTCTATCACTTTTCGTCTGTTTAATTCATTAAAAGTAACACCAATATTCATCAAATTCATCAAATTACAAATAGTAAATATAAATTTTATATATCTTGAATGTGACTTCGAATTCGACGCTCCCCCATCTCTAACTTTGCGGGATCAGGTGGAGGGATGGATTGGCCATCCTGATTGGTTCATTTTAATTTAATTCAGCGTTTCTCACCCGGATTTTCCTCATGACCCCCGTTTCAGGATCTTAGGTCGGCGCGACCCCTTATCATCCTACGGGGGTAAACAAATTCCCGAAGCATTTTTTTTTTTTGTTTTTTGCGCGCAAATCACTCCTACAGGGGTAAACAAACTACGACCCGGGGGATCACGACCCACCGTTTGAGAAACACTAATCTAATTTGAACAAACTAGATTTTTATTTAATTTTACGGATGAGTATGAATAACGTTTTCCAAAATTTGATGTGTCAGTCTCTGTAATTGTTGAGATGTTTTTTTCGTCGTTAAAGTGAGTGTGGATCGATGCAAAATAATGTTTTCCTCGTTCCTATCGTTATGTTATGGCACATGGAATGATTATTTATGGATCCAACTTTTCTAATAAAAATCTAACTTCTCGAGAGGATGTAACATAGATTTCATTACACGTACAGCGAAACGTATTACGTGGTATAAATTATTAATGAAGGAGTGGATCTCATGTTGCACGAACTAAAACCTACAGCCTCCTTCACGACCTACCAAGATATATATATATATATATATATTATATATATATATATATATATATGCTAACAACCGACACAACTTGTGATGTCACAATTTCACACCTAACCCTTTAAGAAAACTACAATATAATCTCAATAGTTTGTTCAGGAAAAATCATCTATCTCTATCTAAAGAGTATATTTTTATTATTATTATTATTATTATTATCATTATTATTATTATTATTATTATTTGGCCTTCAGATCTTTATTATGAAATTAAATCCATATTATCAATTTGTTCTAATTAATTTCTACTTATAGAGGCCACAAAGCATAAAGGCTACAATCTAAAGGCGAGTTTTACGAGTAAACGCAAATCAAAATTTTAGCATTTGCTTTTTTTACAGTTATTACAGTTAACCCTTCCTCCGTGTACTGTATAATTTTACGTGGAAATATGATCTACTTCCGAAAACTGAATTTCTAACGGCCTATTTTGTAAATTTTGTTATACAGAAATAATTTCAATTAATTAATCGTTGAAAATTATTTGGGTGCAGAATTCGAAATATTTTATTCCATTATTTCTCATTTCGAAATCAAAGACAAACTATTTTAAAGTCGTCGGACCTTATTTAGGCTACATCCATTTTAGCGACAGATATTTGATCATCACTATTATTAACCTAACTTAACCTAACTGGGCATTACATAGCTTAACTTAACAAGAAATAACTTAATCTATAGGAGAGTATATTAACCTGTCCGTAACCTGGTGTAGTTCGAACTGAGAAAGGGCATCACTAACCGTAATCATTAATTAAACATTGAACATAAAATTTCCAAAAAATGCGACGCAAATTATATAATTTAAATGTTCATGAAAAAGAATTGAAAATTTTCCTTTATAATTTCACACATTAACCCCGACTTCTCCTCGACTCACACCGATCCTTTCTTTGGACCCCGTGCTCGATACAGAACCCCTTTCCTGGCGCTCCCTCATCGCCTTCTTCGGTTTTATGTCAAAAATGATCCCAACACCTTCCCCAGCGTCAGGAGACATGTTTCCTGTTCCACAGGCATCCATGTCTTCTTCGGGAATAGCTTGAAGGTACTCTTCGTTTGTATGGTATCGAACCTGCGAACATGATTATCATTAACCTTGGTTAACCTTGGTTTTGCTTCCGCCCGAATCGTTCATTCTAACGAAGGTCAAGCTTGTCACTCGACTTTAGACCTACAGTTTAACCACGCCCCACCAGCAGCCCAGCGTTTTTAACCACTAGGCTACCGAGGGTACCCATATATCTACCAACCAATTTCTTTATTGTGTGGAAGGATGAACAGCTGGGATTTGCTGTGTGCCGCCTGCCATCACCGGGTCTCGATCCCGGGACTGATGGATTCGTAGTCAGCGACGCTAACCACTACACCACCGAGGCGCATTATATATATATATATATATATATATATATATTATATATATACACCACACACACACACACACACATATATATATACATATATATATATATATATATATATATATATATATATATATATATAAAGTAAATTAGAGAATATTTCTGGTTTTAAGTTGAAGCTCTCCTTCATAAAAGCATTTAAACTGAGAAATATTAAATTTGAAAATGATTTTAGTTGGTTTCTCAAGCAGTTTTTCTGCTGGAAAATGAGACCCCAGTACATGAACACCATCACAGTTGACTCAAAGAAATCACGGATCACCTGAAGATCAGGGTCCCCAGCCTTTTTAGTTAGCTTTATAAGGCTAACTAACAAAAATATCACGAACTAACCTAACCAATCGTCAAGGGCGTACAGTTGACCTAACGACTGGTTAGGTTAGGTCGTCATATTTTCGTTAGTTAGCCTTATAAGGCTAACTAGAGAAGGCTGGGGGCCCTGATCTTCAGGTGATCCGAAATCACGAACAGCCAGTGGCGTACATAAGGGGGGGGACATAGGAGGCATAGGCTCCCCCTATTGTAAAAATTATTACTACTCTCATGAAAGATATTTGAAAAAGAAATTTTGGAGCAAGTGTAGTTTACGTCCTCCTAACGCAAAAGGGGACACAAACTACGCTAGGTCAAACTTGGGGAACGTAAACTACACTAGGATCTTTAGGAGACATTTTTTAAATGAATCCATCAAATAAAACGTTAAAACTAACGAAAATATTACGACTTAACCGAACCAATCGTCAATATATATATATATTATATGAAAATTATTTCACGAAGGTAACACGTGAAAAATATTTATGATGAATAAAACCACGAAGGAAAGGAAACACAAAATGGTGCTCAAGCGCTTTCGTCTAATGACATCCTCAGGAACACTGAAGTATATAAAAAGGTTAAGCCTATATATAGGTTACAGAAAGAAAAAAAATAAAAATAAATAACATACATACACACACACACACACATATATATATATATATACACATACATATCTATATATACAAATACATACATACATACATACATACATATATATACAATACACAGAGAAGTAAAAATAATAAAAAATTAAAAATTAAAACCTTAAAGGATTACCAATGAGGCGTACAGATTGTAAGGAAAAATATCGATTTTTAGCACAAGATCAAATGGATTATAAAAATACAAATTTATACTGGGACTCTGCCGGTTTTAACACAATGCTGCCTATGGTCAGGTTTCGATATATATAAAAAAAAAAAATAAATAAAATGCAAATTAAAAGTTAATCGATTTTTAGCACAAGATCAAATGGATTATAAAAATACAAATTTATACTAGAACTCTGTCCGGGTTTTAACACATTTCTGCCTATGGTCAGGTTTCGATATATATAAAAAAATAAAATGCAAATTAAAAGTTAATAAAGTAGAAGACAAGTTTACCAAAGATTTAATGTTTTACACTTCTTATCTAAGTCTGCTTTAAAGGAATTCAACATAACAGGATCGAGTTGAAAAAGACCTTTGCTTATGTTGAAGTTATTTGAAAGTTGGATAATGGCAGACTCAAGAATATTTCTATTAACAATGTTGCTTGAATGGAATAAAACTGAAGCATTATTCCAATCAATACAGTGGGCTAACTCTGACAAATGGACAAAAAGGGCACTGGACAACTGTCCTGTTCTAACGGAATATTGATGCTGTTTTATACGTGTGTGCAAATCCTTTCCCGTCTGACCTATGTAAAAGGAATCACATTGTTTACAACCAATTTTATAGATAATGCCTGAATTATTGGTAGGGCTATTTTTTACTATGATATTTTTCACAATATTGTTATATGAAAATACTACATTAATATCCAAAAGTTTAAGTGCCCTTTTTGTCCATTTGTCAGAGTTAGCCCACTGTATTGATTGGAATAATGCTTCAGTTTTATTCCATTCAAGCAACATTGTTAATAGAAATATTCTTGAGTCTGCCATTATCCAACTTTCAAATAACTTCAACATAAGCAAAGGTCTTTTTCAACTCGATCCTGTTATGTTGAATTCCTTTAAAGCAGACTTAGATAAGAAGTGTAAAACATTAAATCTTTGCTAAACTTGTCTTCTACTTTATTAACTTTTAATTTGCATTTTATTTTTTATATATATCGAAACCTGACCATAGGCAGAAATGTGTTAAAACCCGGACAGAGTTCTAGTATAAATTTGTATTTTTATAATCCATTTGATCTTGTGCTAAAAATCATTAACTTTTAATTTGCATTTTATTTTTTTTATTTTTTTATATATATCGAAACCTGACCATAGGCAGCATTGTGTTAAAACCCGGCAGAGTCCCAGTATAAATTTGTATTTTTATAATCCATTTGATCTTGTGCTAAAAATCGATATTTTTCCTTACAATCTGTACGCCTCATTGGTAATCCTTTAAGGTTTTAATTTTTAATTTTTTATTATTTTTACTTCTCTGTGTATTGTATATGTATGTATGTATGTATGTATTTGTATATATAGATATGTATGTGTATATATATATATATGATGAATAAAACCACGAAGGAAAAAAGAACACAAAGGGGTGCTCAAGCGCTTTCGTCTAATGACATCCTCAGGAACACTGGGGAGGATGTCATTAGACGAAAGCGCTTGAGCACCCCTTTGTGTTTCTTTTTTCCTTCGTGGTTTTATCATCATAAATACTTTTCACGTGTCACTTTCGTGAAATAATTGTTCATATATATATATATATGTGTGTGTGTGTGTATGTATGTTTTATTTTTTTTCTTTTTTTTTCTGTAACCTATATATAGGCTTAACCTTTTTATATACTTCAGTGTTCCTGAGGATGTCATTAGACGAAAGCGCTTGAGCACCATTTTGTGTTTCCTTTCCTTCGTGGTTTTATTCATCATATATATATATATATATATATATATATATATATATATATATATATATATATATATGGGATGAATTTCACAATAAAACACGTGAAATGAATAAAACACGTGTTAAGTATGTGCTAATTGTTTTGTTTTTCCTGTACGTTGTATATATTTATGGGCATCTCGCCTTTTATCTTCATTCCCTGACGAGCTGTAGCTTTGAATACACGAAAGGCCTTGGAATCGTTTTTCTTTTTCCTTGTGGGTTTGCAGCATATATATATATATATATAATATATATATATATATATATATATATATATATATATATATATATTTTGACGATTGGTTAGGTTAAGTCGTAATATTTTCGTTAGTTTTAACGTTTTATTTGATTAGGTATACGCGGACAAAGTTGGGGAACGCAAACTACACTAGGATAATGTAGGGGAATGTAAACTACACTAGGCACCACAGGGATACGTAAACTACACTTGCTCCAAAATTTTCAAAAATCGATAACTTGGCAACATTCACCACAAAAAAAATCTTGATGTCATATGGAATTTCAGTTATTTCATGGTTACCAGGACGTTATTAACTCAAAACTCAAAAGCAATTTTGGCTGGCATAGGAACGTTTATGCGTACGATTATACGTACGTTTATACGTACGATTAATTTGTGCAAAATTTAATTCTTTGCCCATAAATTGGAAATAAAATACAACTGAAGCCTTCCAAGATGCAATTAATTTTGATTCCAAATCAGCCATCATTAATTTTGAGCTCACACACACACACACACACACACACACACACACACACACACACACACAATATATATATATATATATATATATATATATATATATATATATATATATATATAAACGGGTGTACCATAAAAAAAGTTACATTTTAAAAAGGCTATAAAATCAACATTTATCATTTAATTTTAATAAAACTTCCACACAATAAAACATATGTATTTATCTATATGCAAACAAGTTTTCAGACTAAAATATCAAATAATTCAAATTCTATCAACATTTAACGAAAGCGTATGATTTTTCTACTTAACATGCAAAAATTATTAAACCTTTTTAATATTTTTTTATAAGAATAATTTTTAACGTAAAATTTACCTGAAATTAATAAAAAAGTTGTTCGAAATGCTTTCCTTCCATTTCAATAACTTTTTTATTCTTGGCCGGAATATGGGAGAACTTAGCAGAGCGAGTCTACATGACTAGGATAAAAGATGTCGTTCATTTACGCGAGATCATCATTCAAAGATGGGAAGAGCTTCCACAGAAACAAGTAAATCGAACCATAGATGAATTCCGGCCAAGAATAAAAAAAAGCTATTGAAATTAGGGTTGCCCTCCCGGGAATCCCGGGTCGGGAAATCCCGGGAAATCCCGACAAAATCGCGAGTGGTTATTCCCGGGATTTCATAACATTTCCCGGGAATTCCCGTACTATTTTTTTTATTGCCAATGTCATTTAAAAGGTAAGAAAAACTGTCAAAATGTTTAGGAAATCGCCAACAAAAAATGAAATATTGCAAAAATATATTCGAGAAGAACATGGCCATGAATTACAGTTAATACTTGATATTCAGACAAGATGGAATAGTTTGGTTGAAATGCTAGAGAGATTTACGTCTCTCAAGAGATGTACTGCAAAAGCGATGATAGATATAAAGGAACAACTTGATTTTTCAGAAAAAGAATTTAGTGCTATAAATGATGTCGTATCATCATTGAAACCACTTCAAATTGCAGTTGAAAAATTAGGCCGAAGAGATGCTACATTGCTATCTGCAGAAGGCATATTTGCTTTCATTGTAGAAGAATTATCTTCTCAAGACAACTCATTTTCTCTTACCCTCAAATATTCTGTCGTAAAAAGAATTGAACAGCGAAGAAATAAAAATCTAATTGGTTTACTGAAATATCTGAATAGCCCTTTAAATTGGGAAGTTGCTGATCCTTATCTAACTTTGCCATCAAAAAGTTCTCTCCAGAATACTGCAAAGAAATTATTTGAAAGAATGTTCATTCCTTCTTCAGATGAATCTCCTGAGGAGCTATCCATTTCGAATTAGATCTAAATCAAACGAAAACACCATCATCTACATGCAATGAACCAACAGAATCACATCTCTTTGGAAAGAATGAATGCAGCTATAAACAAGGCTGCAGGAAGTAACTCACAAATTACTCACTATTACAATGTGAAAAACATTACAAAAGAACTCAACATTTTTTAAATTACTGGGGATCGAACGGAAAATCTAAATAAACTTTTCTTTGCTTTAAAAACTATTCCCCCTACTTCAGTAGAAGCAGAAAGAGCCTTTTCTGCTCTAGGACTCTTTGTTACCAAACTGAGATCGAGATTAAATGACGAAACCATCGACAACATTTGTTTCTTGAGGCAATATTATAAATAGTTCTCTATTTTCTTTGTGAATTAAGTAAAAAAGTAATTTTTGTTAAATAAAAGAGATTAAAATCGTTTTTTTATGATTAAAAAGATTTTTTATTAGTAAAAGAGTTAATTTTAGTTTTTTGTTTTCTAGTAAAAGGAGCTATGATTATAAGTAGTTCTCTATTTTCTTGGTGAATTAAGTAAAAAAGTAATTTTTGTTAAATAAAAGAGATTAAAATTGTTTTTTTATGATTAAAAAGATTTTTTATAAGTAAAAGAGTTAATTTTAGTTTTTTGTTTTCTAGTAAAAGGAGCTATCTACATAATTTTTTTTTATCCTTAACTCTGGCTCAAATATTAATTCTTAGCAAGGTAAAAGAATACAATTAACAGTCAAATTTAATATTGGACTGAGACAATTTTCAATGCTTTCCCGGGAATTTCCCTGGATCCCGGGATTCGTCGATTACGCTCCCGCTTTCCCGGGATTGGAGAGAGCCGGGAAATCGGGCAACCCTAATTGAAATTGAAGGAAAGCATTTCGAACAATTTTTTTAATAATTTCGGGTAAATTTTACGTTAAAAATTATTTTTATAAAAAAATATTAAAAAGGTTTAATAATTTTTGCATGTTAAGTAGAAAAATCATACTCTTTCGTTAAATGTTGATAGAATTTGAATTATTTGATATTTTAGTCTGAAAACTTGTTTGCATATAGATAAATACATATGTTTTATTGTGTAGAAGTTTTATTAAAATTAAATGACAAATGTTGATTTTATAGCCTTTTTAAAATATATCTTTTTTTATGGCACACCCGTTATATATATATATATATTGTGTGTGTGTGTGTGTGCCCCCATCCCCTTTAAGAAATGCCGTGTACGCCCGTACGAACAGCAGTCATCGGTGGTCTTCCCCCCTCCATCTTTTCATTGGATTTAGTAGAGGTCAACATTTCTACAAATTATTGAAATAAAAGGTAACACTTTCAGAATGAAAGAAGGGTTTTTTTTTTTTTTTTTGCTATTTTCAAAATGAAAAGTTTGAATATGAGAGCTGCATGCGTGCTTTCGAAACGAAGGTAGGATACCTTCAAAATAGTCATACTTAAATCTAGCCCGAGTCGTTGTTGGCACAAGAACAAACTAGGCCAGTTTTCTGACCAATTGTACCCTATCTGGCTACTATTAACACTAGGTTGGGATAAGTTAGGGTGGTTTAGTTTAAGGTTGGGTCCATTCGAGTTGGTTTTGAAACTGAAATGACCCGTGAACAGCGTTAACTTACCGGTTCTTCATGACAGGCGCAAAATCGCTGCACGCATGGAACGATGCAATGCAGGAAAGCGCAGAGGAAGAGAAGACCTCCAGCAGAATAGAACGAAATGTCATAACTTTTGGTGGCGTCGTAAATGCTTCCTAAGATACAAAATTCAGTAATTTTTTCGAAATCTAAATTTTTAAACAGTGTCTGACATGAACAATTTACGTACTTGAATATTATTATTATTATTAGTAGTATTATTATTATTATTAAGAGTAAGAAGAAAATATATAATTATTTTAACTATTTTATTCCACATTTATTTGAAAGTACAGCTTTCGAATGATTAAAAGTTCAAAATAAAGACTAAAAATAATACATGCATCATTATTATCATATATTTAAATAAACTGCAATTAGTTTGTAGTGTAATTAGTCTAATATATATATATATAAAATAATAATTAGGAAAATTTAATTGTGAATGTAACGCCTCACTACACGTTCGGTTTATAAAAACGATTGAGTGTGAAAATAAAATGTAATTATTAATTAAATGATAAGTCAAATGAATTAAACTACTGAAGATTTTTTTCATGCAAACTTGAAGCGTCATTTCACTAAGTTCTACCTATATCAAGTCTGTTAAAGCTATTCAAAGTTTTTCATACACCCAAACGAGTTAAACAGCTAATAAGCTATTTCCAGAAAATAGAAAAATTCAGATAAAATGGAAAATGATGAATTTTAAAGAGCAACTCAAATATCCAGTACGTTTAATATATAACTTAATAACCCTAGGCTAACTTAGCCAATTATTATTACCATGCCTAAATTAGAACTTTCAAGAAATAGGCTTAGGCCTATATCGGGTACTGCCTCCGTTTTTAATTTTAAACGTAATGGATTGCAGTACTGTTATGAAGGCTACATAAATGATAACTTTTGCGAAGCTGATCAATTGATTTATATGAAAGATTTGTCCTTCCACATTTAATTAATCACGGATGGCAATGAGTTTTGTCGCGTGAAAAGTAATGAAATTTAATGTGTCCTTCTGGTTCAGACTCGGATTAGAATTACGCCCGTAATAAGCGCAGTACGTAACTATACCTAGGTTTAATTTTAATTTTGGCATTTTTAATCGTTGAAAATTTATCTGAAACATATTATTTCCATATTTAAAAATTTAGTAAGAGCAAATACAAAACTGAAAATATGAGTGTATAAAAATTTATAATTGAAAATGCCGAGCGTTAACAGACTAGGTATTAGGTAGATTTGAATTTCACCTTGTTGCCCATTAATGTTCTTGTTAAAATAATACAAACGAATCATCACCAATTTTTTATCACCTTGTAATGAAAAATGCTCGTGTGTGTGTGTGTGTGTGTGGTCACTCAAAGGACAATCTGAAGAAAGCAATAAGTCACGTATGCAACCCATACCAATTACTCCCAACGTTATTTTAGATTTCATATAAGAGTGTCGTTAGTAGAATTTATACTTGATGATACGAACGTCACACCATTTCCGGAGTGGATGTTGCTGTATTTGTTGAATCAACTTATTAAAAATGCCTATTCATTCGTGTCCTTGCATTAAAAATTCTTAAATTTCAATTTCCATATAAATTAACAGGTGCTGTAAACGATACCAAATTTTTTTGGAAAAGGAATATTTTCAATGATGAAGCTGTCGAGAAATTTTTCTCGAATGCAAAAGTTTTAGTGAGAATGTTTGCATTTCTCCAAAAATAACGAAATATGAAACTCTAAACGAACCCAACCAAATTTAATCTAACCTAACCGTGGCATAATCTAATCTAGAAAGAAAGAAAACTTTGATCTTTAATAATCTTAAAAGATTAAGGGAGTGAAGCCGCAATGAAAAATGAATTTATCCTTAAAAGATTACAATTGTACGAGTTACGAGTCATTCTTACCGTTCGATTCTGAATAAAAGGTATTGTTTAAGGCCGTTGTCAGCTCATTTTCTAAATGCAATTGCATTACGGAACAAAGAACAAAAGTTTGATACAGATTTAAACAGATTTAAAATATGTTTAGAAGCTACAGGCATTAACTCTGCATCATACAAACTGTCGTTCTTCTTTAAATAATATACTGGAACGCCTTAAATTTAACTTGGCTTTACTTTACCGAACCTAACTATACTTAACCATCACTTACAGAACATTAAAATTTGAATAAAATCTTCTTCAAAAAAATCTATTCTAGTTTTTGTTCTGTGATTTCGAGTGTAATATTCCTCCAACACCCACGCGACCATACAGCTTAAAGCCAATGCAGTAGTCAGATCTATTAATATAAAGCATCTAAAATACCAAAACCGCATTTAACAACCAATCCAACCCACCTAATCAACCAAAGCTAAATCAAAACAAAACTCCTCTAAACCAATGCGATTGAAACCTATTCTTTATATAATGTTTCTTAACCTTTTAATGTCTAGGAGTTCCTTCTAGAACTAAAAATTCGTCTGGCATTAACCAGAACTAAATCAGTAAAATCAACTATATATAAGCGTTAAAAGGTTTATGCAAGAATCATCTACGATTCTTTTCAAGATGTCACTCACCTTTCTTTGTCTTCATTTCCAAATAATGGATGAAAGAACTTACCTTATACGATCACATTAACCCAAACTGCTTTACTTAAGAATGTAGGACGCCTGATAACCACATACCTGCGAGGGGGGGGCCGACTAAAGAAGCGGACCCCCTGAACAAGATGAGAAGCCCAAAGGCATTTGTAAGGTTCCCGAGGCCAAGCAACTCCACCAAGATGATGGAAGTGAGGGAGATGTAAGCGGCTGAAAAGGCACAGCCCCTTTAAGACTCCCCTTTTTAAAAGACTTAATGACCAAGATTTAGTTCTTATCCAGGCACCACAGTTTCCTTGGCTACATAAGGTTAATAGGAGGTTCAGTAGATCCATTGTTGGCCGTTACCTAATGTGGACCCCATACTGTGTGCTACTTCGAAAATGTCAAGGTCAATCCAACCAAATGAGTCACCTCTTTCACGATGACGTAATTAAAATGCAATTGCTAACACTCAATTCATTTTCTATGCAACATTTGACATTCGTAAACTGGCAAATTATAGATTTCTTTCATGTTTACGAACATGGTCAGTTTACTTTAAAAATGAAATAAAGCAGCGTCACTGAAAATTCTTGAAAATCTCGTTTCCATACATTCTTAAGAATGTTTAAAAGATTTTTTTAATCAGCAAGTACAAAATCCATGCGACCAACTTCCCAATCATCCTTAACTAACTGTGTTTGTAAACAAGAAAAGGGTCTGTTTTGTGTTCGCTTGCGAATATCGAACATACAAAATGATTGCGCTAAAAAGCTGCCTTTGTCCATTTTAAAGAAAAAAAAATACTATAGGATGGGCGGATTGACTCCAGGCAAAAACTTAAACAATGACTTTAGAAAAGGGAAAGAGAGTGGGTTTTGATCCACTTTTGGGTGACACAGCATCAAAGAGAGTGATTGTGAGCCTTGTTATGTTAAAACTACATTTCCACAACAAAATATGAAACTCAAATTTTATTGTATTCACAGTAAAACACAACGAAAATAGGATAAAAGTTTCATTGGAAATAAAACACGCTTGAAAAGTAATTTCTTAAGGCCTAGAAATTTCGGCAATCCTCAACAATCAGAACAGCATCACTTCATGATTCCAGTCAATATTTTCTACTAAATATACAATAAATCATTTAATATAAGATCATGTAACATTTTTTTAAATTTATATTGTATTTATTATTATTATTATTTTTTTGTTGTCTCTATTATTATTACTCGCCATTTTCACTATATTTGTGTAATAAATAAGGTAAATGAATGCCATTAATTTTGCCTAAAAAGCTTCCATGCTTCCAACGGTATATTCAGATGAGATTAGTGTGACTATATTAATATCATAACAAATATCTAAAAATTTAAAAACTCTGTCACCCGTGTTCTTTTTTAAATAAAAGTTTGAAGTTGAAGTTTGAAGTGTTGAGGGGTAACGCCTTCGTTTTGATAGATTCCTTTTCAATTGTGGGTTTTATTTCCATTTATTAGTGCGTGACTATACTTGAGTCTAATTAGGTTTGCCGATTTAACTTTGCCGATTTAAAGTTCCTAATTGTTATTACCATATTTACACTAAACGTTGTATACTGCATGAGTTTCACATTTTATTAATACTTAGAATAAATTCTTGTATAGTGCCTATAATAAACAAAGCCTGCAATAGAAATATTAATATCATCACCGTACTGTACATTCACGAGTAGTATTAGAATTTATAAGGAAATTCATGTAATAACAACCGTTAATATTTGGTTAGGTCTAACCACCAATTTATTATTTTATAGTGGTGTAAAGAGAAAATCCTTCATGAAAATCAGCTGGTATAATAATAATAATAATAATTAAATCAAAATATATCATCGTGTTTACGCTAACTAATTAATGAACAACGTGTTTTTGACCCATCAACAATTTATATGACTTCTTTCTCATACTAGTTATGAATGCACTTTGGTATCATACATCTCTACATTAGTGAAATACTAAAATTTAAGAAATCGCATTCTGAAAGCATTTTAAAGAATCATATTACTTAGGCAACAAACGTGTTTTATAGCAATGTCCATACCAGCCTATGAATGAATAAACTATTGTTCAAATAATAATAATAATAATAATAATAATAATAGCTAAATTAATAAATGTCCAATTAACAATATTCCTCTTAATGAATCTTTAAAATATTTTTTCGAAAAAATATATCGAAATCTTCTAAAAAAAAAAGTGTTTCCATAAAATACGTGCAGTTCCGTGATATAGCTATAAGAGTACGTCATTTAGTTAGTGAATCTAGTGTAGTGTACCTCCTTCTGTGTATCAGTAAATTTTCAGATACTTCTTGCGTTTATACATACAGACTCTATATTGTCCTGACAAAGAATAATTACGCGTATATAGCAGTCTTCAATTTTTTTTTAACGAGAAAATTTTGAATATGGATTTATTGTTTATAGATACCAAATCGATTATGTTAGTAACTATTATTTTCATACACAGTGAACAATTTTAAACACTCTTCAATCACATGCACAATAAGGGTTTTAATACGTCATCATATTCAGTTTTTATACTATTTTAGCAAAGTTGGAATCAATAAAAATCATATGGCTTTACAATCTTCTGATAATGACAGTTAGAAACGAATTTAAAATAAAACCATCACAAATACAATAGTTCGCTTCACCCCTTGGTCCGTTCACAATAAAGGCAATGAAAAATATAAAATTATTCTTGTTTTTTTTTCCCCTGCAAATTATCAAATCAATAATAATAAAATAAAAATAAGTAATAGGTTGGAGGAGGCTTCTATATATCTATATATACAAGTTGATATTCTCTTAATAACGGCGTCCCTTCATCAGGTGTAATTAAAACACTCAAAATTATTTATTTATATATATATATATATATATATACATAATATTATTCCAAATGAATGCCTCCCTTTCCCTAAACCGAAATCAATCGGAAAGTGACTTTATATATTTACATTGAAAATCTTTATTTTTTCCAATTCGATCTGTTGCGTGAGTAAGTGTATGGCTTCAAGCAATTTAAAATATGCAAATTATTTTGACATGGTAAGCAATTTTTGTCCTTTGTGTCTAATTACTTTAATCTCGAACTTTTATGGTGAAAGTCCATACCAACACTCCCACCACCACCATCAACAACTTCGAGCACTATATACTTGTGTATGGTTGTAACGTAACTCAGAAATTGTAATCTTCAAAAATGTTCAAACGATGACGATATCAGAAGAATTAGATACAGAGACCTGGCAGAAAGAAAATGAGCACTCTTGTAGCCCAAATAAATTTTATGACACATAGGCCTACATTACAGATGTAACTAGGGCCAGATTAAGGCTGTGAGGGACCTAAGACTAACAAAAGGGAAGGGCCTATATATGTACTATATACTGAACATAATTCATGAAATCTTCAAACAAATAGAAATGTATATTTAGCCAAACTTAACAACTAACAAAAATCAAAGCTATGTACATTAAGGACCCCCACCCCCACCCGCAAAAACAGCATCCACTTCAAATAGAGAATGATTTCTTCCTTCCTGGCTTTAAACTGTGATATCAAACAAAACATCCCCCTTTCTTCGACATGCTTAATGATCATTACACTTGGCCCAAATTCCCAACGTCTGAACAACATTTTCGTTTCGGAAACAGATTAACACTTTGAAGCCAATCATACAAGAATGCAGACATGGGGTCATTACAAGGTTTATCATTATCATTATCATTACCAGAAATTTTTCATTATCATTATCATTACCATTACAGCATTTTTGTTTCATTATCATCACATTATCATTACAAGCCCTTCATTATCATTGTAATGATCATTACAATACTGAATATACTGAATAAGCGCTCCACCGGTGCACTGGAGGCAGGGATGCAAAGATGCTTGGCAGCAAGAACAGATACGTCAGAATACAGATGTGCATTGTCCCTTCACCATGTCAGAGGATTGCAGTCCTCATCAATGCAGGGCTGGTCAAGGTAGCTGTCCACTTGGCTGACAATAGGGTTCTGAGAAGCTGTAGAGGGAGCTGGAGCAGCCATAAAATTGAACAACTTGCACCGCTTTGGTGCTGGCTGAGACTGGGAGGAATCAGAAGCCGCACATATATATATTCATTTGAAATTACACTGTAATGAAAATGCAATAATGTGTAATGATTCATTACAGACTTTTCATTACCATTATCATTACCATTATTGCCTCAAAATTTCCTTCATTATCATTACATTATCATTACAAGAGATTTGTAATTAATTATAATTAATTACCATTACAATGATAATGACCCCATGTCTGCAAGAATGGATGAAAATCATACATACATATCGACAATAATACACCATCAGATATAATGACGTATAAAAAACCTCTTGACTAAAACTAAAAAAACTCTTATTTTCCACCTCTGAAGATATAATTATGTAGTTATGTATATTATTATTTAACCAACGTTGTGACAAAGATTTAGGGTTTATGATATCAAAATTAGGGCCTAAACTCGAGGGCCTAAAAAATATGAGGGCCTAAGGCTACAGACTTATTAGCCTAATGGTTAATCCGGCTCTGGATGTAACTAAAACTGGAGCAATCATTTAATATCGAGTAGTTTTCCCATTAGTTTTATGAAGTGCTGCGAAACATCTTGGCAACGAGGCAATGCGTTTTCGCTCAACTTCAGATAAAGTTCCCTCTAGAGCTGAACATGTGTGAGTAGGTCTTTCTTTCTCGCAACTGACGATGAAGATAGTTCCAGATGTATTCAACAGAGTTCCCGTCAGCATTTCATAATTATGTCTATGAAAGATCCTGTAACCTCCTTTTTTGCCTGTAATGAGTAGTGGTTTTGGAGGTGTGATGCGACACAATTCTCTTGCAACTATGTGTATTTAAATGCAAACCATTCTGGTGAAACAAATGGACCAGATCACTTTGAAAAAGTTACATACATATTTAGCAGAATTAAGACATCTCTTATATCAGGTCAATCTTTTTATAGCAGCCCATTTCACTGCCCATTCCATTACACTACAACCACCATGTTAATTCCTAAAATGCTTGATCGTCATTCCTTATACCCGTAAAGTTCAATCACTACATTTCAGTGCCCAAGAACGTAAAACAAAATCCAATATACCAGTCTTCATATCGTTTTCACCAAGACATGTGTCCACTGTTGCCTTTATGCAAACAACGGAAAGTTGTTCGTTGCAACAAAGTGACATCATTTGTCATTTCTACAAGTTTCGTTGTCAACCATTCTTTGTATGATCGACGATTAGCTTCTCGTTTATTTACCTGATAAAAACTTGCGATATTGTTGTAAAGTAACCCATTCTTAACCCTAAAGTTTTGAACTATCTGCCTCATTTTGACAATAGCCATAATAAGTAGTGATGTATCACGAACAGTAACTGTAAGTAGTATCTTTCAGGATGTGCAAAATCTTTCAACAGTGACACATCCTAACTTAAGCATGTAAATCGACTGTTCCACTAATCTTCCCATGTATTCATTTTGTTCCGACAGGTCTCTGTATTTGGAAAACAGCTATTTCCTATTTTTGTCACCGCTTGTATTTTTTTAGTGAAAAAAAATCTAAACCCGGTTCAGGCAGTTCGATAGATAAATTAATTGGCTTAAAATTGGTATATTATTTTTAAAGATATTGGCAAAGAAACACGAGATATTAAAGTTTTCTGAGGTGCATGCAGGAAGTTCGTTTGCCGTAATTGACTTATAGGGAAAATTGCTCATCTTTCAATTTAGAGTTAGAGTGGGATGATGAGGGCGGTTATCGACTTATTGGTCATGGTAGGCTTCAGTATGTCAATTATCAGCTTCACCAACAGTTTGTAGTCCCTTCAATCATTTGGAAACTGCGTCCTAGGTGGAGCGTTTAGATACGCCAAGTATTTTGCTTTCCTCTCCTTCAACCCTCTACATTGTTGATTCTGGTTCTACAGTGCACCATCTCCTGCGTGTTTTTTCCACACCGAATAATTAACAGTATTCAAATCTGAGCTGTTTGATGGCCAAACATTGGGTTAAATGAGATTTGTCTGTAGAAAATCAATGATGATTTGAGAACAGTGTGCTGGTGGCCCGTCTTGCATGAAAAATGCCCGGCAAATGCAAAACAATATGCGGGACAAGACGTCTTCACAAGAGCATTTTGGATTGATTTTCACGACTCTTTCAACGAATATGAAGTCAGTTTTGCTGAGAAAGAAAATGTAAAGAGCAACCATCACGCAGTCAATGACATGCAGTCCCTATTTCTGATTTCTTGTTCATATTGGCTCATTCTGAGTGTTTTGTGGTTTTTCCCACAAAACACATTTAAGGTGAGATCAAGTCTTGATATCTGCTGCGCGGATCACCGTGAGATACCAGTAAGCCTGAAGATTCGTCAGACACTTATTCTAGTGCCTAATGCATTTTCATGGTTGCATGGTGTTTTCTGTCAGCGAGCAGGGGGCATGGCCAGTAGCTCTTAGCGCGTCATGTGTTAACCCTTTCTGTCCCAAATTATTGTTTTGAGCTAAAAAAAATTTTTAACACTTATAAATGTTAAAAATAGGTATGGAAACATAAACGAAACTTTGTTTAGAAATTTATTTAATTAATTACACTAGAAATTATATGATTCCATTAGCACTATCAAGTAATAAGAGAACCTAACATAACTTTGGTACTTTGAATGAAACAAATAAAAGCAATGATACACACAGACCGTGCATGGAACAAGGAACTCTTCTGGGAAAATTAAATCCACTATAGTCCGAATAAGTAATGGTAAATGACAAACACTATAGTTTTTTCCTTTTTCATGATGTTAGCCCGACGTGGGCAACGAGTCATTTGCAAAGAGGTCTCAAAAATATAGCTTCCCTCACCAGCTATATACAAAGCAGACAGGATCCAGCTTTGGGACAGGATCTAGGGTTTAAAGCAGCCTAGCCCTGCCATATCCAGAACCCCAATATAAGCAAAAGACTCGTTGCATTCACGTCGGATTGAATACATCAAAGAAAAAGGGGTGACACGTGAATGCAACGAGTCTTTTGCTTATATTGGGGTTCTGGATATGGCAGGGCTAGGCTGCTTTAAACCCTAGATCATGTCCAGAATCTGGATCCTGACTGCTTTGCAGATAGCTGGTGAGGGAAGCTATATTTTTGGGACCTCTTTGCGAGTGACCCGTTGCCCACGTCGGGCTAACATCATGAAAAAGGAAAAAACTACAGTGTTTGTCATTTACCATTACTTATTCGGACTATAGTGGATTGGATTTTCCCAGAAGAGTTCCTTGTTCCATGCACGGTCTGTGCGTATCATAAATAGCCTCAGAGAACCGTTCTGAGATCATTCCCAAATAAAAGCAATTTTTGACCTTTGCTAAACACAATGGTAGACCATACTACTTTGAATGGAATGCATTAAAACAGTGTTTGTCTTTTGTTCAACATAATGGTAAATCACACTTTCGGCATTTTAGACGGGAATAACCCTTCATACAGTTTCTGCATCTCTTTTTGGGTTCTAAATGCTCAGGCCAATGTTCAAAAAACTGCCAGATGTTGCTATACAGTTAATTGTTACATTCAAATGACATAAGGCATCATTGAAACTAATTTGAGGAAATTACGTGTACTTCTTGTTGGTGATGCCATATGGAATCGCTGGGACAGAAAGGGTTAACTAAATAGATTTTAGTTTTGTCAGCAAGTACGGGTCTCCAAATAAAAGGACACTCTATTTTATTTTATTTATATGTTCCAAAGTATTTGACATTTCATTTTCTATGACACATCATTATTTTTAAGGAACTTCGAAGGTTTTCGTTTTTTAATGTAAACACATGCTCAGTGTGACAGGCTTTGAGTTCAAGAATCCTTTCAAGACGTTCTTTGAAGTTCATCATAACCCTGGCAAGTGCTTCTTGGTTGATATTTTCCATGACCTACTTGTTTTTTGCTTTCATTTCTCGAACTTATAGGGCTATTTCTGTACACAGTGTCGTTTGAATTTCTTCATTAGTTTCTGTATTGCAGATAATAAGGCTTCTCTATTTCAAATTGCGCTCAGTTACAGTAAATCACGTCGCACTTGCAGAACACACTTTGTATGGAAATAACCACTCCAATAAACACACGCTGAACTGCAGAATACGCCAATTTGTACTGTAAATTCGATGATAGCCTAGCCTGGTTAACCTAGCTTCAACTGCATGAAGAAAGCTCCTAAGTTCTCACAATAATGATGGTCGTAGAAATTTATATGTTAAATATTTTGCAGCATATGAATTAAACAAAATAAAGCGTCCTTTTTGGGAAACCCTGTACTTGACAGTTTTTTTTTGTCTGTTTGTTTTACAGCCACTTTAGGGAGGGTACTCATTTATAATTTGTCTCAGGGACTAATGTTTCTCTTCATGCAGGGGTTTGATTAAGACAACGTACCACAGAATGTACAAATAAAATATCACATTCAAGAGTAGATTAAAACTTCCAGGCTACTTGCCTACGTTACTACGTAACTTGTTGCACGTAAACACAACTTTCCTGTCACGCTATGGCGCAACTAAACTTAGCAGCGAACTTTTTCATGTACTTTAGACTCTAATATCTTGTAATTTCTTGGCGAATATTTTTTTCAAAATAGTAAACCACTCTGAAACCAATTAAATTATTTATTCAAATGTCTAAACCGCGTTTAGATATTTTTTCACTACAGATATATTATATAGGGTGATTCAAAATTCCAGTTCCAAAAATAACAATACAATATATACCTTTGGGACGGGACTTATGAATCACCCTTTATAAGCAATGAAAATTGGTCAAGGTTTTCTGCTTCCCAACAGAAAATTAACTTAAATTTTACAAATAGATAAGTACCAATGGC
>JAJOZX010000097.1:1652500-1665000 GCA_023014485.1 Bathynomus jamesi | reverse complement strand
AATGTGATTAGTTTTAGAAGTTGCACAGAAGGTTTGAAAAATTTCCACTATCAAATTTATATGAGTGTGCTATGAAAATTATGAACCATTTTAAGCATCATATTTATGATACTTTTTCTAGTAATAAATGCCTTTAGCATTTTTAATTTAGTAAAATAATGCTTAATAATATAATAATATAATATAATATAAAAAATATATAATTATAAAATACTAAAAATAATATACGTAATATAATATAATTACAGTATAATGATATATTTAAAATACATTTAATTATACTGTAATAATAATAATAATAATAATAATAATAATTATTATTATTATTATTATTATTATTACTTTTGTGTGAGATATGATGAAAGCAGAAACTGAAAAATTTCTCTTTCCCTTCGTACAGATACCGCTCCTTGTCTCTCCTGCTCTTCCTGAAACACAAGTCCTCAGTCACTGCAGTATACTGACAGAGAGAGCACTGTTGCTGCTTTAGTACTAACACTTCAATTGTTCTGTGCTGCTAAGGGAAAACACAATGCTTACCATAATCATGTCGTGTACTGGAGGTCGAACCCGTGCCAAGACAAACATTTGGCTTATTGGCTAACCTTCGTCCCAAATTCTTGGTAGCAAACTTCCTACAAGGGGCGAAGTTTTATCATTGTTCTTTTACCATCACACAGAAATGAAATTAACTTTAAAAGACAGTACGAAGGAAACCTTAAAAGTTGTGACACAATTTTGGAAGAAAGCTGGTATCCCAACAGCTCATCAACATGATCTTATGAAGAGATTACTGAAACTTCACTCAGAATGGCAATCTTTTAAAAAGGGCAAATCTCGTACATCTTCTGAGCAGTTCTCTCATGAAGTAGACTTCATCTCAAAGTTCAAAGAACTATATGACATTGCCCATGAAGATGCTCTTTCTCATTAAAATCGAGGAGGACAGGCAGTTTCTCATAGCTCAAAGATAAGAAGGAAGGAAAGGTCATATGTCTGCCATTAATGTCAAATGGCTAACTAAAGAGAGTAAGAAACAGATCAAGAAACAAAAATTTGCTAGGCAAAAACAAAAGCATGAAGAAGAAATTCAAAAACAAACTGAAATAGTAGCACTAGAGTTAAGCAGCAGTAGTGATAGTGATAGCAATGATTACATTAATCCAAAAGCAACATGCACTTCAAGTGAGAAAGACCCATCGACTTCAAAAAGATTCCGCTTAACAAATATCATAACAACTGACTTGGCTCAGGCTTTAGACAGAACAAAAACAAGCGACCTATCAGCATTACACATCATCGCTGCAATTGCACAGAGTTTACGACATGATATTATATCTTTAGCCATCAATAGGAGCTCCATCTGCTAGGCACGAAAGACTTTCCGTGAAAAGGCTGCAGAAAACATCAGACACTTTTGAATCAAAAACTCCACTGGGACGGAAAAATGTTGACTGATATCACAGGAAAAGAGAGAGTTGGCTGGCTGCCAGGGTTAATATCTGGACATAAAGTCTGTAAGCTTCTTGGTGTACCAAAACTCCCTACAGAAATATCAGAGAAAATTGAAGACTGGCTTTAGAAGACTGGAATCTGACTGATCAAGTCCAGAGAATGGCTTTTGACACTACCGCCAGCAATACTGGATGCCGAAGGGGAGCATGCATCTTAACTGAACAGAGACCTCAAAAAGACCTTCTACATTTCGCCTGTTGACACCACATACTAAAAATTGTCATCGAGAAGGTATTTGTTAAGCTTCATAGGGCTTCTTTGGGTCCTGAAATTGCTTTGTTCAAGAGATTTCAGCAGCAATGGATGTCAAATGACAAGACAAAGCTGGAACCCATTATGAAAATAAAAACCTACTCTAATAGACAGTGGGCGTCGAAACTGTTGTGGAAATAAACTCTGTCTATTAGAGTGGGGTTTTTATTTTCATATTTTGACCTTCACGTAGAAAAAAAGTGGTTTTTTGCATTTATACTGGAACCCATTGTTAATGACAAACAAAGAAAGATGGACATTTCTCAATGGAAAGAAGAAATAACTGAGTTTGCTAGAAAGAACCTACTAGAACAGCAGCCCAGAGATGACTACAAAGAACTTCTTGAATTAGCTCTGTTTTGGGGAAAAGAACCTCCACATGAGATAAAGCTTAGACGACCATGAACTCTGCACCATGCTCGTTGGTTAACAAAGCTGAATTACTCTCTCAAGATTTTTCTCTTCCGTTTGCAGTTATGCTTGACAAGCGTGAAGTGAATGCTCTGAAAGAATTTACAGTTTTTACCACGAAATTGTACGTGAAGGCCCGGTTTCAACGTCCTCGTCCTCAGGCAGTTATGGCTCCTGCAAATGATCTCGAACTTTTTCGAGATATCAAAAGATACCCGAATTCTGAGATCTCCAAGTGTGCAAGTGCTGCTTTTGGAAATCGCTTATGGTACTTGAGTGAACATCTAGTGGGCTTATCCTTTTTTGATAATCGCTTGTCTACAGAAACGAAGAGAAAAATGGTTCCCGCACTTAACAATGAAGGAGCTGAAGACACTCCTCGAACAATACGAATTGATGAAGTAGAAACGAAAGGTATTTCATCATTTATAACCAGAAACTCCCGACTGCTATTCTCTAAGTTTGGACTAGATCAGGGGTCTCCAACCTTTTTTTTGTTCACTGCCCACTTTTACGATTTTTTGAAAATTAAAAAAGCTTATCGCCCACCTTAGATCAAAAAGAATAAATCAACATAATCGATAAAATAAATAATGAAATAAATGTTTAATTACCTTTAATGTGAGCCCACTAGTGGGCGCTACCGCCCAGGTTGGAGACCCCTGGACTAGATGTTTCATTCTTGGATGCCGAAGACCCATTAAGACCTACGTGGCGTAGCCTTAATGCAAGATTACAACACCAGCATCACTCGAAATGAAGAACAGAAACAATATATATTCCAAGTCAATGAAGACCACCGGAAAAGGTTTCCGAATTAGAGTAAGAAGACCATAGTTGACGGCCTCCAGAGTCCAACCAGGGTAGAATGAGGGGTTAGCAACCATGACATCCCCTCCATTGAGAGGATAATACTCACCCAACGGGTTGAGGGGGACCTGGAAGCTGGACAATATGCAATCTCATACCAAGTACTATATAGTATAATACTAAATGAGCTATTAAACATTACAGTTTACAGTATTGTGCAACCTCTAAAACTTTTTCAAATTTGTCAAAAATTGGTTTACGAGTATAGCCGTTTCTAAGGAGAAGGAATAATATCCCGGGTTCCGAGATAAGAAATTCTCAAGTTCATTTCTGAGGACCACCCTAATATATATATATATATAATATATATATATATATATATATATATATATATATATATGTGTGTGTGTGTGTGTGTGTGTGTGTGTGTGTGTGTGTGTGTGTGTTAAGGATTCTTTTTTTTTTTTGCTTTCAAATATCTATAAATATATTAATACTAAATTCGAGAAGTTTCAGGAGACAATGTGGGTCGTTTTCAGTGAATCTTGCCCTATCTTCAACAAAAATATTCCTACTATTATAAACAACCCCTGGTTGACCTCAAAGTCTAAAAACATCCATTAAACAAAACATGAAATATACAAAAATATGAAGGAAGACAAAGTTTGTTTCCTAAAGAAGCATAAACTCAGTATCGAGACAAAATTAACTCATTAATACCCAACGCAAAGGATAATACGAGTAATTACTATAAATGTAAATTTGAAGAATGTAAGGACGACCCCAAACGATATTGGAACCTCATTAGTAAAGTGATTAATAAAAAACAAACAAAACCCCCTCTACGCAAAAACTAAAATTATTAATTAATAACGAAACTATTACAGAGACAAAAAATATGATACACACTTTTTCAACGAATTTTTCGCCGAAGTGGGAACCAAACTCGGGTTTAATGTTCCAGCCATGTCACGGTCCTTCGATACGCGGTTCGGGCCTCCTCTAACACACTCTTTCTTCTTGTCACCATAAGATATAATAACAGCCATAAGAGAATAGAAAACTACAAAATGCGCGATGAACAAAATTCTAAACAGAATCTATAAAGAATGCGCGAATTTAATTCCGCATTCTAGCTCGCAAAGCTCATTAACTTCTCCATTCAAAGTGATATCTTCTCAGATTGCTTTAACTCTAAAATACCAGAGTGCGACCGCACACATAGTGACTAGAGTCGGATCTAAGTAACCCCATAATGAAACTTACATTTATTGGTTGAGTTAAACAATTTATTGTTTTTAAACAATAATAAAAATGAACTCGTTTACGATAACAGATATTATTTTCAGAAAAGAAAATGTACTTTCATTGTAATACTATACTGATAATACTGGTCACGCTGGCCTTCTGGAGTTAAAAAGGGTAGAATATGCCCTGTTTTTAAATCAGGAGAGAAATCTTCCTCCTCAAACTACAGACTCATTTCCCTCCTTCCAAACATTAGTAAGTTATACGAGAAAGTAATATGTGATCAAATAAAAAAATCATATTAAAATAAAATAATACACAAACAACAATTTAGCTCTCTGCAAAATCACATGAACAATGACGCAATGACTTCTATATAAGAAAAACTTTGTAGCAATCTGAACGACAAAAATTATCGTCAATAAATAATCCTCCTGTTTGAGTTGGTTAAGGCTTTTGACACACTACCTCATGACATACTTTAAAAAACTACAGAGTTATAGTACTACCGTCAAGATGGTTCTACTCATACTTGAGTAACAGGACCCAATGTATAACACGTGATTATTACACTTCGTAGACAAGATCCATATCTCACGGAGTGCCTCAAGGGATCGAGGTTGTTCCTCTTTTACATAAAATACTTGCACCGATCACTGACTTACTCGTCCTGTTACTAGTACGCAGAAAAAAACAGCAAGCATTGCTTCAAACAAGCACTTCATACCAATCCAAAGGACTATAAAATGAATCCAAAAGAATATATTTGTTGCTTAATGCCAACAAACTATCCTTTTCTATATACTGTATATATATATATATACGTCATAAGGAAAAACGCTGACCCCTTGCAATTAAATATAAATTTAATCCCTAAAAAACGCGTGCAATCAAACAAACTGCTGGGAATTACAATTGACACAAACCTATCATTCAAAAAGCAAACAGAAGATCTATGCAGCAAATCAGCTAAAGTCGCATACATAATTACAAAAGTAGGTAGAGCATTCTCAAAACAAGTTCTAAGATCTATATACTACTATATAGTAGTATATATATTGTAATTTGCGAACTAAACATTGCTTTTTATATGTATCAAATCGTCAATAATACTGTTCCAGAAACCATCCAAAACAAAATATTAACATCCCAAACCCAACACCGTTTTGACGCAAGTCGCTCAAATACATACATGAAAACTCAAATTATAATCTAGATTGTGAAATAAAATCTTCATAATCTACTTGACCCAACCTCCGAAACAGCTTTGATCAAGAGGCGAAATAATCAAACATGCCAAAAAGTTTTGCCAAATTCTGAAAGATAAAATCATTAAATTCTACAAACCATAAATAATCTTCCTCTTCCTCACTTATTTTTATATCAGTCTTCCTCTCCAATTCCCTTCTGCTACGTTCCATTTACGATTAATTTAAATAATTTTATAACTGTATACCTTCAAAATTCTCGTAAAATGTCAAGTATTTAATATTATACAAGATTCTTGTACGCGTGTCAAAGCATTTAATATCATATGTACATAGAATCTATATCCCAAGAAATAATGGTGGTTTGCCTAATCTTTGCTCGAGTCTACGTATATATATATATATATATATATATATATTATGTAATTTCCAGTTGCATGCCTAGGTTTTTATGCCATAGTAATTTATCTTTAATTACGCCTTTTAACTTTCTTTTAACTTACTACAAATAGTCTTTATGTTCCGCACTATTTAAAAGAATTTGCCAAATAACCCCATTATGCCAATAAAGCGCATAATTTGCTTAAAAGTGACAGTTCTGGATTGTATAAGAAATGATTAACTGATCCATCTTTATATATTTCTCGTTACATCCAATGTATGTTACAAATAAAACCATAAATAAATAAATCTTTAAAGGATGAATATAAATGCCTGTTTCATTGTTCAACATTCAAAACCATATTTCTGACTCTATATACATTAGTCCGTAATGGGCAGGAATAGTTTTGAGCGCACCCGTAAATAAAATTATACCGCTTCAAAATCAACCTCACAAACACCGAAGCTGGTTATTTCCTTGTCCTGATGCGCATCGTTTGGATTGTAGAACCACTCTTCTAAATTATATGGAGTGCACTTCAAAATTCTTAATCATTATTACGTTTCATGAGAGAATTGGGTAAGAAAAATAGTTTTGTAAAATATCAGCTATTGTAAATCTGTAAATTACTTTTCATATCGTGTTCATTGTTTACGCGCTGAAATCTTTTAAAGTTTTATATACGAGGTATATATATATATATATATATATATATATATAATTAAGAATGGTTTAAATGTACTGTATGGAAATCACATACCACATATAAATAAATGGCCAGAGCTGTTTGGTCTAGTGCAGGGGTGGCGAACCTTTTTACAGTCGCGTGCCAAAAAAAAACCATGTGAACCATAAAAAAAAATTCGCGTGCCCATCAAAGTTTATATATATATTACACCAAATTATAAACATTAAGTCTATTATTTTATACTCATTTTTTGGATAACAATTCCTATGCTTAGGCGTGCCAGGCAAATTTGATCGCGTGCCAAAATGGGCACGCGTGCCATAGGTTCGCCACCACTGGTCTAGTGTGTATATATATGTTTACAACAGAAATTACTCTGTTAAAATTATGCAACTATCATTTTTCTGAGAATATTATTAAACATTAAAATGAATGTCAGACTGATACGAACTGTTTAAAAAAAATCCTGAAAGGACCATTGCCATAGTAATATTTTTGTGTTTAAGGTCTGAAGAATTTTACATAATGTATGCGCTTGACACTGTCTGAGTTCCTTAAAACGGCTCAGCTTTTTCAAATTTGTCCTTTTGAATAGGCTAAAAATTTAAAAATATTTTAAAATTTTGAAAAAAGATTAATGAAACTTTTAATTTCTTTTCGAGGCAAATATTTCACTTAACAATGTTAATACACTTTTATAATACTCTTCCATCTTCGTTAAAGCAAAGCCTACCTACGGAGCCTTATCATAAAGGGTCATTTCATTGATAAACGTTCATACAAAGTTATCTGAGGTGATCAATACAAAATGTAATTCCCATTGATGATTTTTCTGACCAGTCTGCGTTATGCAATTCAGTGGGGGTAGATGTCGATCTGAAATGGCTGCTGATTTTGGCTTCATGTTTTCCAAATGAAATGTAAATAACGTTCAGATAAAAGAAATCTGGACAATATAACTTTCCATTGCTCCCCACAAGATAAATCTTTGGTACGTTGTAAATAGTTGTAGTAAGTTGTAGATTTCACTTTGTATGACGTTTCATGAATGACATGATAAGACCATGTAGCAGGCCTTGGTTAAAGTGGAAACTTACACCGAATTTTTAAACTTATTTGTAATTTTAAACCAGTAGTTAAAGTGAGGTAGACAACGAAGGGGTTCCCCTCCACCTAAGGAATTTTCTAACTAGTTTTTCTTTTGTTGGTTTAAGATATTTGCCTATAATTTTAATATAAGACAAGCGTTATACAATGGAGGTCACATTTTTCTTAATAGTTGCATCACGCACATAAGGGATAGTATCCCAATGGTTTGCACTTCAAACCACTGTACTCTTTTAAACGTACTTAAATTTCTCATCCTACTACTACAGTGTATAATTTTACATCCTTATGTAAAAATGTTTACCGTATTGCTTTAATAAAGAATCGTATATCTTCGTTACACACCATGTGTGTGTGTGTGCGTGTGTGTGTGTGTGTGTGAGTACAGCAAGTACACTGTACTTATATTTTATTTTAAGATTTCTTTCAGAGTAAGTTAAACAAATGCGTTTCATATAAAATGGTTTACAGTACAAACGACATCTAACGAGAATATAGCTAAAATTTCTGCATCCCTCCTCCCTCATCTCCCATTTATGAGTAACCCAAACCAACCCCGTCAACGAGGAAAGTACTTACAAACGAAAAATCCGAAGAAGATGGCGATAGCCACGAAAGACCCGAAGGAGGTGGCGAAAGGAGTGAGGAAGACGCATACCCCGGAGAAGATAAGAGACATGTTGTTCACCCACAGGGCATTCACACGAGGGATGTCGGCTATCAAGCCCGACAATACTCGACCGATCGTGTTCGTGATGCCGATGATCGACACCAGTAATGTTGCCGAATCTTTATCGATGCCCTTTTAATTAAATGAAACAGGAAAGAATGTAAAATTTTCATGTTTGTAATACGTTGCTCGGGTATTGTTCTCATTTTACCTTTTGATGGTGGAGGGACGTATACAAAGTGACCTATCACCATCGATGGGCCAGTTTACCACACATACATACTACATAGATATATTATCTAAAAATTTATTTTCTATTCTAAAACGGGTGTGCACAACGCTTGAACTTGGAACCAAAAACAGTCAAATATACACATCGGGATCACCACCGGGAATAAGGTACTACTTTAGCCTCAGGAATCCGGTATTACTTTTCATGACAAGGTTGGCGGTATATCTCTAGTCAAAGTCTAGTGGTACGGCAGATGAAAACAACATCTCCATTTAAAACATCTCACAAACCGCTTCCATTCCTCTCTGTTTTATCATTTATTTTATCGGCACTCAATAAGTTAACTTGCCCTAACCTACGTTAACTTAAATTAATCTAGCGTAACCTAACCTAACCTGACCCATTGGACATTTGTCGATAGCGTTCCCTGTGGACAAAATGTCTTAGGGCCAAAAACCATACAATCTCTCCTATTTGTATGTGGTGAGTAATTAAATAAAAGAATCCTGCTTTTACTTTTTCAATGGCGGCCCCAGGCAAATAAACGAATGGGGTGTAAAACCCCAACATGCCGATCATGTTGGCGACGCCAATGAGGAGGAACACGGGGTTTTTCATCAGGGAGAAGTCCATCATTTCTTTGAAAGGGGAGCACAAGTCCTCGGGGAAGCATTTTCCTGTATGGGCAAACCGAAATTACACGTAAAGTGGGGGTAGTCCCATCCTGTTAATCCACACTTTTTTTTTATTGCAGGGTTACCCACTTTGCCAACATAAAGAGAATCAACATTAATAAAGACCGACATACGTGAATTTTCAAAATTAGTATGGTTAGGTTAGGCCCGGTTAGGTGATGCTAGTTTTGGTTAGGTTAGGTTAAAAGGAATGCCAAAAATAACATTGTCGGTCTACAACTGTTTTAACTTAATTTAATTTTACTTAAACTATATGTATAAATCAGTGAGTATAAATTGTATATATGTATATAGTGCCCAGTGTATAAATTCACTGGGCACTGGACATTTTCGACGAAATGAAATGTTCCTATTGTATACTAATTTCGCCTAGCGTGCAATGAGCATAAAAACAGATGTTTTGGTAATACACACACACACACACACACACACATATATATATATATATATATATATATATATATATATATATATACCATATGTCCCACAAAAAAGTACACCCAACTTTAGATTGTACTAACTCCTCCAAAAATTGAGATATTTTGGATCTGTTTGTTTGATTTAATATAGCAAATTATTCTTTGTTAACGTTCAAATTTATTCATGTTTAAACGATTTAGTGTTTAAGCATCTGCTTTTAACTGAAGGGTACAACAAAATGGATTGCGCAAAATTGGTCAATGAAAAAATAATGTGTGTGCTATCGATGTAACGAAAAGACAAATACATAATAATAGATACTTTAACATAATTTTAATAAGATACAAAGCAGATTTTTCTTTATTCCTTATTGCAAAAGTTATGCTTAGTTTCGTTTTCTTTCAACATGACCGCCATTCCTATCGATACAAATCTGGAGTCGAGCTCTCATCTTCCCCATCACTCTTTTGATAAGATCTGGATTGTCTTTTAACAAGTTGATTTCAGCTGTGATGCGAGTCCTCAAATCATCTAAATTGATAGGTTGTGATGCAAATACTCTATTTTTCAAATGACCCCATAAAAAGTAATCACACGGGGTCAAGTCAGGGCTTCTGGGAGGCCATTCAATGTCATGGCCTGTAGCAATTACTCTTTGGTGGAAGACTTCCTGCAAGCGTTCCTTCACAATAACTCTCCTGTGAGCAGGAGCTCCGTCTTGCACCCACCAAATACGATTAAATCGGTTTCCATAAGTAATACGTATTTGTGGAAGGATTTCTCGGTCTATCATTTCTAGGTAAGCTTCACCATTTAGATTACCATCGTAAAAGACCGGGCCAATTACCGCTCCATTACCGCACAGTCCTACACAGAGAGACAGTTTTTGTCTAGAGTTATTCTTTTCGTAGATATGATTGTCAGGTGGATGATTTTTTGGTGCATACTGACGGCAGATTTGTCTGTTCACTAGACCATTCATAAAAAAGGCCGCCTCATCTCCAACCACTAATTGTTCCGTGAATCTTTCTGGTTTTTCAAGAAACCACCGGGCAAATCTTAGGCGGCGAGGTAGATCTCCTTCGATGAGTTGATATCGAATTTCCATTCTGTATGGGTACAAATTCAAATCCTCACGAACTATTCGATGAAATGACATGCGTGAGAGTTCTGTACCATTTCGCCTGGTAGACACTTCTGGATGTCTCTCTAATAAATGCCGAACATGCTGAATGTTCTCGTCTGTTCTTGCCGTCTTCGGATGGCCTGAACGTCCTTTGTTCAAATTGAGGACCGTTCCTTCTTCTTTGTATTTCCGAACATTCTTCAAAATTGTATGTTTAGTTGGAGAAGCTCTATCGGGAAATTGCAGTTCGAAGGTATTCTGAACTTGTTTTAAACTTTTAGTTTGCAGATAAGTTGTGACCATGAGAACGCGCTGCCTTCGTGTAAACTGCATGATAAGGGTTTCAAAGTTATTTATAAATTTAGTAATTCAGATTCTTCATTTATATGTATGACTCGTATCTTAGATACAAAAGTTCGAATTATTTAAAAAAAATATTTGCAATATCCTTCGATGTAAAAAGTAGCACATTGGTTAAAGCAAGATGAGCTATCTGGCTGGGAGAAATGATCATTCCGCGCAACCCATTTTGCTGTACCATTCAGTTAAAAGCAGATGTTTAAACACTAAATCGTTTAAACATGAATAAATTTGAACGTTAACAAAGAATAATTTGCTATATTAAATCAAACAAACAGATCCAAAATATCTCAATTTTTGGAGGAGTTAGTACAATCTAAAGTTGGGTGTACTTTTTTGTGGGACATATGGTATATATATATATATATATATATAAACAATGATTTTACTGCCTTATAGACATTTAAACTATAATTATTTAATTAAATACGTTTCGTTATATATATATATATATATATATATATATATATATATATTATATATATATATATACTGTATATATATATTATATATATATATATATATATATATATTATATATATATATATATATATATATATATATATATAAACAATGATTTTACTGCCTTATAGACATTTAAACTATAATTATTTAATTAAATACGTTTCGTTATATATATATATATATATATATATATATATATTATATATATATATATATATATATATATATATATATATATATATATATATATATATATAACGGACTGACAGAGGCAAATAGACACCTTCGGTTTTTCTATAGTATTTGATTTGATAATAAAAGTAAATAAAAATAACAGATTTATTGAATCAATATAATACACAATATTTCGAATCGTGTTGCTTTCCCCTTTGCATCATACAAAGCTGACATACGTTCTGGCATTCCATTGAGGAGTTTTGCCATTTGTTCTTGAGGACAATCATCGTGGTGTCTATTTACTTTTGTCAACCCTCTGTGTATGTGTATGTGTATGTTACAGGGAATCTGCGTAACTAGGGATTTCATGAAATCCCTAAAATGTTCAGGGATTTCATGAAAGGTTAAGTCGTGATATTTTTGTTACTTTTAAAGAGAGTATCACGACTTAACCTAACCAATCGTCAAGGGCGTACAGTTGACCTAACTGGGCATTCACTTAACCGGGCATTCAATAATTTTCCCGTAGGTTTAACGAAAATATCACGACTTAACCTTACATGAAAATCCTGAACATATTACGGATTTTAGGAAATCAATCCATAGTTACACAGATTCCCTGTAATATATATATATATATATATATATATATATATATATATATATATGATGCAATCCCACAAAGAAAAGAAAAACGATTCCAAGGCCTTTCGTGTATTCAGAGCTACACCTCA
>JAJOZX010000097.1:1605000-1647500 GCA_023014485.1 Bathynomus jamesi | reverse complement strand
GCTTATATTGAGGTTCTGGATATAGTAGGCTATATTTTTGGGGCCTCTTTGCGAGTGACCTGTTGCTCAAGTCAGACTAATATCATGAAAAAGAAAAAACTATAGTGTTTGTAATTTACCATTACTTTTTCAGACTATGGGGGATTTAATTTTCCCAGAAGAGTTCATTGTTCCATGCACGGTCTGTGTATAGTATATATATATATATATATATATAAAATAGGAGAAAAGTCTTTAAGGATTTTATACATACAAATAATTTGTTAATAATAAATAAATTCCAATGATCACTGCAGTGTATGCGATACTTTTCAAAGCAACTATACAAGGCCAGGAATGACCAGAGGCTAGACCAGGAAGGCCCAAGGCCCTACTAGCCATGTCAGTAAGGATGGAATACAGCGAAGAAGAAAAAGTTCATTTTGTATCGTGGGCTATTTCTTATAATAACTGTGAAGAAAGTTTGTGTTTATTTCACGAAAGATATAATAAACCACCAGCAAATGCAACCACTCTTCGATACTGGAAACTCAAACTTTTGGAAACAGGGAGCCTGGTAAAAGATCATCCCAGAAGCGGAATATCAGTAACGGCGGCAGGAGACAACAACAAAGAAAATGTTCTCGCCAGTTTTCAAGTCGATCCAACAACTTCAACGAGAAAAGTCGCAGAGCATTGGGTCTTTCCATATTTTCAGTAGCAAACGTATTGAAATCGCAGAGTTACCACGATTACAAACCCATTTACTCTCAGCCCATATATGACGATGATTCTGATAGAAGACTGCAGTTTGCTGAAACAAGGAGACAAAAGTTCAACAGTTATCCATATTACGTTCGAAAGATCAAATTTTCAGATGAATGTGTCTTCGGTTTAATGAGTAAAGGAAACAAACACAACGTTCACTACTGGACAAAAAAAAAATCTCAAAATACGATTGGGTAAACCCGTTAAAACGGCTTCACTAACAGTTTGGGCGTGCATTGGTTATTCAGGACTCGTTTCCTTTGACATATCGAGAAATAGGATGGATAGAAAACGCTATTGCCAGCTAGTGAAAGACAGTTTTGCCACAGTTTACTAATGGCGTTGGCAGGAATTGGCTTTATCAACATGATGGAACGCCGCCACATTACTCTGCAGCTGCCCGTGAGATTCTGGATACGATCTTTGAAGGAAGTGGCTTGGGCGGCGAGGTCCCATCGAGTGTCCAGCCAGATCACCTGATTTAACCCCATGTGATTTCTGGCTTTGGGCTTAGTTGTGTGACAAGTTCTACACTCTTGGTTTCATCTATTCAAATGTGAATGCCCTTGGCCGCAGAATAGATGAACAACTGAAAAGGATCGGATTCGATATGTTCAGAAGAACAATGAAGAGTTTCACATAGAGAATCCACAAATGTATCATAGCGGATGGAGAACGCTTTGAAGATTAAATTACGATTTAACAAATATTTGTATGAATAAAATTCTTATAGTCTTTTTGTTTGATTTGTTTCATCATTTGAACACTTATCTGTATAATGTTGTTAACTAAATAGTTGTATATATAAAATCCTTAAAGACTTTTCTCCCACTATATATATATATATATATTTATATATATCTGTGTGTGTGTGTGTGTGTTTGAAACACTTCCACACGATCATATTCATCGCTACAATGTGTATTCGATGCTCTAACTCCATTACAGCATTAGCAAGATGCTCTTCTGGAATGGATCCAGTTATCTCTGATTCTTTAACGGAGTTCTGCCAGTTTCCTGGCTTTGTCACGATACATAAATGTTGTAACATAACTTTGACACTTTGTAGATAAGAATCCAAAGGGGTTGGGCCGGGTGATCGAGGTGGTCATGCTATCGATCCACTTCTGCTTATCCAGCACTCAGAAAAGGTTGTATCCAGAAAGTGGCGAACAGCAAGGGCATAGCGGGGAGGAACTCTTCTTGTTGGAAGATTATACTCCCCAGGGGCGGATTTAGACCGTCTTCCACCGTCTTCCGGAAGACGGTCAGAATTTTCAGTGAATTTTTTTATTATATGATATTTTAATAATATATATATATAAATATTTAATTATAAATATTTGATAAATATGGTGTAATTTTCCATTGTTTTTTTTATATCTTTCATTTCATTTAAAAATATGTTATACCAACTTGAAAGTACTTCTGCCAAAAAGGTGCTAGCGAAAATTTCACGATTTACAATAGTTCCGTACGCATTTTTTACTTTTCAAATTTTGGAAGAAGACGGTCAGCCCAGAAGGCTGGATCCGCCCCTGCTCCCCTTAGATGGGGAAGAAGAAATGTCTGTAGCATAATTAGATAGTTCGCTCCAGGAAATTAGGCTGGTTGGAGTTTCCATTATTCGAGGGCAATTTACAGGAGTTGCGGCAGGAACCCAACTCGGAGGAGGAGGTACTGCTATCCTGGAGCCCGTGTTGATGACACCATGGACTCCATAGACGAATTTGGTAAAGATGCTAATGATAGTACGATATTTAAGGTGCATGTTGGGACTAACGATGTTAAGATTTCCAGGTCAGAGGAGCTAAGAGAGAAATACAAGCGGCTGATACGGACTCTGAAGGATAGGACTAATAAATTAATTTTTTTAAGAATTCTCCCAAGAATAGCAGGATCCGACATCTTTTTCAGTAGAGCTACCTACATGAATAATATTCTTAAGTCCCTTTGCCAACAGGAAAATGTTGAATTCGTCGATTTGTGGAGTCACTTTTCGAATAAAAAGGATTTATTTTTTGCGTGATGGTCTTCACATGAATGGCGTTGGGAGCAGCTCGTCTTGGCAGACTATTGCATGGCTTTGCGATGGCTTTTCAGGCAAAAAACGGCATAACTACTGTGAAAGCGACCAGCCTAACATAAATTTTCTGAACGATTGCTTCCACGAAGAACCTCGAGATTCTACTGCGGTACTCAAGATTTTATAACTGTATTTTATATTAATTCTCGAAATCCAAGATTTAAATTTGATGAACTATTAAGTATTGTCCTTAACCAAAAATTTGAGGTTGTAGCAAATATTAAATCCTAGTTAAACACAGAGAGTAGAGATTTTCTCGAAGAATACCATATCCCTGGTTAAGAAATGTTTAACAATGATAGAATAGAAAGAAGGGGTGGTGGGACAGTACTATACGTTTGGTCACACTTAAAACCCATAATTAAAAGCATTGCAGAAATTGATAAAATAAGTGCGACGTTTCTTGAAATTAAAGACAAATCACGAAAGAAATTAATTATAGGTTCAGTATATAGGCTTCTCTCTCAGACTGTCGATGGTGATAATAGGCTTCAGGAACTAATTTTTTATGTAAGTAAGGAACATGATGCAGTAATTTTGGGGGATCTTAATTTACCTTGCAGGGATTGGGATGGTCCTTTACAGTCTAATTCCGGTTGTCGACTGTGCGAGAGTTTGCTCGAAAGTTCACTTTTTCAAATGGTCAAGGAACCCACTGGAGAACGCAATATTCTAGATTTAGTTTTAAGACAGACCCAAACTTAATTGATAATATCTCTTTAGGAGGCTACTTCTCCACCAGTGATCATAGGCAAATAACATTTGAAATTAAAATTAATGTTCATAATTCGGAGAGCCTGGAATACGTTTTGGATTTTAAAAGAGCTAAATTTCGCGACATGAAACTACAACTTTCGACCCATAATTGGGATGAGGTTCTATCGCGCAATGATATTAATGGCACATGGACTTCTTTTTATAATTATTTTAAACGTTTAGACTCAAGTAATATCCCATTACGTAAAGAGACTGGAGAAGTCTGTTAAACCTAAATAGTGGAATACTGAAATTAAAAGTAGCTTAACGTTGAAAAGGAACGCCTATTTATTTAAAGAAACAAATAATTTGCCCGATGAAAATGCTTACAAGTAATTGAGAAGACGAAGCAAAAAACTTGTTAGAAAAAGTAAGCACAACTATGAGCTATATACAGGGTGGCGCAAAAGTAAGGAACCATAGGCACATTTTATTAAATTATAATAAATGTTCGAATTGGTGGCCTTCCACTTGGAGACACTTTCTGACGCGTTGAATGCATGATGTTTGAACATTCCATAACATATTGGTACTGATTTTGGCACACTCAGATGTGATTTTATCCTTTAGAGAACGTATGGTTCTGGGTCGATCAGCATAGACTACTGACTTGAGATGGCCCCACAAGAAAAAGTCAAGAGGCGTGAAGTCTGGAGACCTAGGTGGCCATTCGACGGGCCCTCGCCGTTCGATCCACTTGCTTGGGAATGTTTCACCTAAAGAGCTCCGGACGATGGTTGCGAAATGTGGTGTTGCACCATCCTGCTGAAATCACATCTCCGCCCGTTCTGCCAATGGAATGTCGTCCAGTATGGGCATTAGAAATGTTTGCAGCATATGCAGATATGTTTCACCTGTTACATTGCCGTCGAAAAAGTACGGACCAATTAACCGATCCCCTCCAGACCGCAGCCTACACCATAATTTGTGGATCGAATTGCACATGTCCTTCCTCCATCCAGTGGGGGTTCTCATTAGCCCAATAGCGTGCATTATGCCTATTGACACAACCGCTGAGGTGAAATATCGTTTCGTCGCTGAACATGATCCTTCGTTGAAGCTGTCGATGCTGTAGAAACCACTGGCAGAACTCTACACAACGGTCTGTGTCATCACCGTGCAGTTCCTGAACGAGTTGGACTTTGTAGGGGTGGAAACGATTTGTTGTAAGAATTCGTTGAATGGATCTTCTGGAGACACCCGTTTCCTGGGATAACTTTCTTAAGGACTTACGTGGGCTTTTTTCGAGGTGATTGAGTACCGTTAGTGATGTTGCTGCATCGGTTGAACTTTTTGGCCGACCACTACGCGGCCGATCATGAACACTTCCCGTTTCTTTGAAGCGAGTGAACAGTTTTCCAACTGATGCCTGAACAACTGGCGGCCTCTCAGGGTGTTTATCATTAAAAGCAGTAGCAACTGATCGGTGTGTGTTACCACGCCTTGCACACATTAAAACTACCTCCACCCGTTCATCTATTGTCAATTTCTGTGCAATAGGTTCAACAACAAATCTGGAAAGAACAAAACACATATCAAAACACAAATTATTAAAATGTGCCTATGGTTCCTGACTTTTGCGCCACCCTGTATAGTGAACCAAATTAAATCGAATGATATTGTAAATATAGATGTCGAGAGTAAAATAGTAGATATTATATATTCCGATTTTCAAAAAGCATTTGATAAAGTGTCACACAGAAAACTATTAGCTAAACTTCATTCTCACGGAATTGATGGTAATGTTCTCAAATGGATTCAAAATTGGCTGAGTGGACGTAAGTAGTATAGCCGCAAAAGGGGAGAGTGCAAGAATGTTGCAGGTTATTATGTAATGTTGCAAAGGGGGGTGGGGGTTGTTGCAAAGGGGGGGTTGTTGCAAAGGGGGTGGGGGTTGTTGCAAAGGGGGGTGGGGGGAACTTGGAGGCGGCGTTATCCCCCAAGAGAAAGGAGGAGGAGGAGAGAAAGGAGGAGAGGTGTTCACCTGGCAGGAGCCAAGTGCACATTAAGACTTCAGCCGAGTTGGCGTTGTTTTATAGGCTCCTAATCAGCCAGTTGGCGTAAATGGCTTGAGTTGCCAGATACCGCGATACCATTGTATACATTATTATAGACTCCTAATCAGCCAGTTGGCTGTAAATGGTTGTCAGATACCTCTTTTTAGCAGTATTATTGCATACATTATTATTATATACGCCTAATCAGCCAAGGGGGGAGAGGTACACATGCAGGAGGTACACATGCAGGAGGTACACACACATACGCACACATGCAGGAGGTACACATGCAGTAGTTACACATGCAGGAGAGAGAGAGCTGAAGGAGGGAGAGAGACGCCTGTAGGAGAGAGAGAGAGAGAGAGAGAGCTGAAGGTGGGAGAGAGACGCCTGTAGGAGAGAGAGAGAGAGACGCCTGAAAGGAGAGAGAGAGAGTAGTTGCCTTTAAGGCATATTATTTTCGTTTTCCTAACCTAAGAGGCCACTAAGGGGTTTACCAAAGGGCCAAAAAAAGAAGGACCAGAGGTCCTTGCTCGGCTGGAGCCGAGCTGGGATTGAGTCTTCACCAGCTTCTCGATCTTTTATAAGCCTCTATTCTGGCTGAGTTGCCAGATCACGCCTTGTATTGGGGTGCTGAGTTGCCAGATCGCACCATGTATTCTAATAAGCATTGTGTACCACAATATGGTAGATGAATTAAATAATTACACACTTAATTGAAATATAGATGTATATAGTGTTTTACAATAGATGTATATAGTGGATTATATGCAAAATATAACATTAACTTGAGCTTCCTTGAAGTTGAACTTATCGAAACAAATAACGTAGTTATCCATAATTCAACCAACCATAGAAAACAGAATTATAGAAATATATATATATATATATATATATATATATTAAGCATTGTGTACCACAATATGGTAGATGAATTAAATAATTACACACTTAATTGAAATATAGATGTATATAGTGTTTTACAATAGATGTATATAGTGGATTATATGCAAAATATAACATTAACTTGAGCTTCCTTGAAGTTGAACTTATCGAAACAAATAACATAGTTATCCATAATTCAGCCGAAAACAATTAATTTTATGGGTAACTATTTCGACATAAGTTTACTATAATTATATCAGTCTTTTAAATATCTTCTGATATATATTATATATAAAATACCACAATATATATTTATAGTTATTCAGTAACACATTAGAAAGATTTACGCAATAATAGAATTAACAAAGTTACCCAATAAATAATTCGTTAGACAGAAACGAATTTTTATAAGGGATACCCAGCTTCATTAAACTTGAAGATGAACGAAGCAAATAACATAGTTATCCATAATTCAGCCGAAAACAATTAATTTTATGGGTAACTATTTCGACATAAGTTTACTATAATTATATCAGTCTTTTAAATATCTTATATATATATATATATATATATATATATAAAATACCACAATATATATTTATAGTTATTCAGTAACACATTAGAAAGATTTACGCAATAATAGAATTAACAAAGTTACCCAATAAATAATTCGTTAGACAGAAACGAATTTTTATAAGGGATACCCAGCTTCATTAAACTTGAAGATGAACGAAACAAATAACATAGTTATCCATAATTCAGCCCTCACGAATAACGAAACGAAATGATCATTTACGATACAATTCGAAATACGATAATTTACGATACAATTCGAAACCCACCAAACGAGATGAAAAGTTAAGAAACATACGAGCCTCATTCCCTGCGAAGAAAAAATGAAAAAACGAAATTAAAAGAAACGAAGAAAGTTGGATTTCCCCAAAACACAGTCCACTATAGCGAGGTTGGTTTCGGAGAAAATCTGCTTGCGAGAGACCTTTCTTAAAGACAGCCCTCGATAAGTACCCAATGCTCCAAATATTAATATTGCCATTGTTATTACTTCTACAATGAATCCAATTAAATTCTGCTTATTAAATAACTTTTTTAGACACTTGATTTTTATTATAAATATTTAAGTCACGAATAACAGTGGGAAAAACGTACACACATATATATATATATATATATATATATATATATATATATATATATATATATATGCTACACACAGACCGTGCATGGAACAAGGAACTCTTCTGGGATAATTAAATCCACTATAGTCCGAGTAAGTAATGACAAATACCGCCTCGGTGGTGTAGTGGTTAGCGTCGCGGACTACGAATCCATCGGCCCAGGGTTCGAGACCCGACGGCAGCCGGCGCGCAGCAAAACCCAGCTGTTCATCCTTCCACACAATAAAGAAAGTGGTTGGTAGATAAATGGGTACCCTAGGAGGCCTAGTGGTCAAGACGCTGGGCTGCTGATGGGTCGTGGTTCGGAATCCACGTTAAACTGTAGGTCTAAGGTGGAGTGAAAAGCTTGACCTTCGTCAGAATGAACAATTCGGGCGGAAGCTAACCAAAGGTTAGCCCGACGCGGGCAACGGGTCACTCGCAAAGAGAATTTAATCATTGGTAAACTTCCTTCCAGACCATCTTTCTATATATATATATATATATTATATATATAGAAAGAGAGCGAGAGTTTTGTTCAATAAATAATAATCGAAAAAAACATCATAATGCACGATTTTCTATGTAGCAATACTAATTAACTCTTTCTCGCCTACGGCGGTACAAGAACATAATACGTGCACTCGCTCGTAAATTAGACCTCCAGTTTAACATGGGTTCAGAAATACATCTCGTCGATGGGGTTCGTTGCTTACTCTACCACATGGACTTTTATATGTAAGAGACCTAACCTAACCTACGAAATACATCTCGTCAGGGCCGATCCTAGAGCCATATATAGCAATGGAAATGAGCGCGATGTGTCGTTAAATACGTGATTTAAAATAACAGGACCATTTGACCCGAGGCAGTAGTATACCCGAAAAACATCGTAATGCACGATTTTTTCTATGTAGCAATAATAATTAACTCTTTCAAATACGTGATTTAAAATAACAGGACCATTTGACCCGAGGCAGTAGTATACCCGAAAAACATCGTAATGCACGATTTTTTCTATGTAGCAATAATGATTAACTCTTTCAAATACGTGATTTAAAATAACAGGATCATTTAACCCGAGGCAGTAGTATGCCCGAAAAACATCGTATAACCTAACTATAATTTACAACTATAGTTTACCTTGACTTTCATATGCTTCTATCCTGTTTTATTAATAAAGATTTTTAACTTTTAATAACGTATGAATAAAGATTTTTAACATTTAATTTTATTTTAGTATTTATTCATGCCACGCCGCCTTAGACCACAGCTTAACGTTGAAACCGAATGTTCTTTTTAAAATATAATTAGGATATAATTTCTTTATTATAAAATAAGTTAACAATTATGTTAACAAACAATACTAATAATTTGTAAGTAAAAAATATAATATAAGGGACTACCATAGAAATGTAAGTGCCTATAATTCGATTTTATATATATGTTACTCGTCCGGTCTCGTTATAGCGGATTGGTACACGTCATAGCTCCACCCAGCTACATCGGCAGCCAATCACTACGAACATCTGGTCTTTTGGGCGGAGCTTGGCGAATGTGCATATAAAAGGGGATATTTTCAGTTGGGAGTAACAGTAGCTATTTTCGCATCAGTGAATAATCATTCCTCAACCATGGACCTGTACGTCTCCCCAGATTTGTATGAAGAAAGTGATACTGCAGCATTAACCGCAATTAGTCTTTTCAATGCGATTGATTGTGGCGAATTATTTTCGACGCAAACCGTAGAAGATATTTGCAGTGACGCTCCTTACAATCCGACGCAAGGGACTACCATAGAAATGTAAGTGTCCATAATTCGATTTTATATATATATATATAGAGTAGAGTTGTAGTATTTCGTCAAATAGATACTAGTCAAAAATGTCAATCAATGTTATTTCCCCATCATGCTAAAATCGAAATTGGTAATCGACCAAATATATCTTCACATAATGGGGATCTGTCTGTCTGTATACTCTGTATATGTTTTAAAAGCATTATTCCTTTAAGGTCCGATGAGGATTTGACACGTGTTATACAATCTTTTGAAGAACCTCGGAATATGGATGATATACTGATCAGTCAGCAGTGTCACACATCCTCCACCATGGACCTGTACGTCTCCCAGATTTGTAGAAGAACGTGATACTGCAGCATTAACCACAATTAGTCTTTTCAATGCGACTGATTGTGGCGAACTATTTTCAACGCAAACCGTAGAAGATATTTGCAGTGACGCTCCTTACAACCCGACGCAAGGGACTACCATAGAAATGTAAGTGTCTATAATTAGAATTTTATATATATATATATGGAGAGTTGTAGTATCTCGTCAAATAGATACTCGCCAAAAATGTCATCAGTGTTATTTCCCCATTATGCTAAAATCGAAATTTTTATGGCGTTCACTCCTCGAACCAAAAGATATCTTCACATAATGGGGATCTGTCTGTCTGTATACTCTGTATATGTTTTAAAAGCATTATTCCTTTAAGGTCCGATGAGGATTTGACACGAGTTATACAATCTTTGAAGAATCTCAGAATAGGGAGGGTATACTGATCAGTCAACAATGTCACACCGAAATAATGTAAGTGTTTTTCGATCTTTTTGGGATAAGAAGACACAATATATTTTCATAAATTTATTAAATGAAAGAAATCAGTACAATAAACGAATATACCGTTACAAATATACGAACAAAAACATTATAAATATACAACGAGTACGTACAATTGGAAAACGGTTTTTATCTGTCTGCATACCATTTCATCGTTTCGGTGAGTGTGACACGGGTCAAATAAATTTAAAAAATTTATAAATTCTTTATCATTGACATATGCATGAGAAATGGACACAGTACATTCCGCAAACATTAGTAAAATATCCCTGCATACGAAATGGGTTCCATACAACTTCGGGAATATGTAACTGAGCGAGAAATTTTACAATAATAGGGTCACTCCAGGGTTGAGTACCGAGTGAATCAAAATAGTACAGGCGCTGTCTATTTTTAAAATAGACAGCGATCCAGTGAATCCCTTGATTACCGATGATGTCTGTGATCACAATAAGACTACCGCATTCTCGCGACTTGGCAAACTCAATGTTTCATTCTTCGCAAACACGCCGATAAATTTGGAACGTGTGACTCGCTCCATTACTTTCTGAAGTGTATTAGCATCCATTTTAAAAGTCAGTGATAACGCTTCTAAATCTATCTACTTCTATTAGGGCTTGCGATTCGAGATATACTAGTACACTAATAGGAGCGTCTATAGGCTTGGCGAATTCCAGCCGCACTGAGATGTTACCGCTCTGCTGTGGTGTTAAATGGGTATTTACGCTAGCAGATAAGTCAGGTGTAATGTCAAACGGATAAAGGTTAAATTGATCAATGAATTCTTCCTGCGTTACCCCATTACCAAGCTCATCACAATCACCTGCAATATGGGTCAGATTACTATAGGCTCTGGCACAAAGAGGTAACACAGCGTCTGATGAATAGTCTGTACCCATTGTTCCACCCAAAGCAGTGCCATTAACGTATAGAGTTATATTTTTAAGTCCGAAATTCTCGAATTTAAAGGCACTCTTTTTATATTTTCCATTCACCGAAGCGTGGTCCTGCATGCCGAGTAATATCCTTTTAGGAAGATTTCCCAGGGCAATGTTTTCTATCTGCTTCGATGCCAACCCTGCAGGAACCGTATATAGTTTGATTTGTACTCTGTTAATAGGATATTTCACTGTAGCGTTTAGTAATTTTTTCTCAATTTCTAGTTGTTTTGGTGAACTTAATTTCACTCGCCGTACGCGGAGGTATGTGTCCATAATGTGAACCACAACGGACTTTGCACCCTCTTCTTGATTCGCATCCAGATTTAAGCAGATCTCAGGACTCGTGCGGGTGAGCTTTATTTTCATATCCACCCCGTTCACAAGCAACTTCTCCTGGAAAGTGAAATCTGTGTGCAACCGTCCAAAACACTCGTATATTTTCTTTTTAGAATTTTTAAATTTGTCCTTTATACTACTTTCATCTTTAGTTTGATATATCCCTCCGCACTTAAAAGGTAGCCTTCGCTTCTTTGGAAAAGTTGAGGACATTTTCCAAATAGGCTCGTAGATGATAGTACCCCGTGCCTGCCGATATGTTGGTCTGATTTAAATATACGTCACACTGGTTGAATATGGCGTGCAGAAAGTTTGTTTCAGGGTATACAGCATATTTGTCATCGCAGGCCGTTCCATCAGAATGGGCTATACGTAGCTTAGCGTACATGTGCACACAGCTTGGATCAAAAAAGTAAGGACCTGAGCTGGGTATCACGAATTCTATAGGTGCACTCGGTGAACTAATTGTGTTTAAAGGGTTAATTGTAATAAAGTCACTGTGCTCAATAGAAACTTGGGTTGGCGGGAGCTCAAAAAAGGACAGCTCCGATTTACAGCATTGTGAACTACATGGGTGGATGAAGCGTGCCATGGCGAAATAGTGACTCCTCTCTCGACAAGTGGTAAAAAACTATGATTCATGAGATCAATATCCTTAGCTTATATCAGTCAAAAAAGTGGTCAACCATAGGTTTCATTCGCTTACAGCATTTCTTTTTTGATAGCTTTTTACGTTTAATACCACGTGACCCCTTCTTCTTCCGGGGAGCCTCTTCTTCTTCCCGCCACACGCATTTTCTCTTTGCATCTTTGATGATTTCGTTCAGTGTACGCTTTAAATGTTTTTTAGAGCTTCTTTAGGTTTAGCCCCGGCCAATATGTCTTCTGCAGTGTTAAGGCCTGATTGTAGCGCTTTCCTTCCAAGGTATCTGGCACCCTCTTCAGCAAAGGAACAGCCGTACGTAGTATGGATGAAAAAATGGATCCAAGTCACTACCGCGCTGGTATCGCATCCCTCGATAGACGGTGAAAGGCTTTCTATCCATTATAACTCAGTGCGTCGAAAGTGTAGCTTCACTGTTAAGCTCCCGTTACCGAATGGGAAGTTTCGCCCTCAATCGTTCTTATATATATTGTAATATTGGTTATTAAATTAGTTGCGACATTCACATAATGGGGCCTGTCATATGTAATACTCAAACTCCTTCCTCTATGGTTGGGGATGTGAGCAATGCGCAGCAGGCGTGCCTGGGTATCCCCAACAAACTGGTGCTCCACTATATTACTGTAAATATAGCACATGTCTGGGGACCTTTCAGCCAATTTCTCCATCTTCAATTGATACATTAATCTGGACAAGTTATACTGTGTCTCGTGAAATGTGTCTCTTTGGAAGGCTGCGCTATATCGGCCGTTGGTTAGAATTTTGAACTTTCTATGTTCTTTAAGACGTCTGTTAGTCTTTGATTTTAGGATTAGTGTATGTGCAGGGTTGTTTACGATTTCATATACTAAATCATTCGTAAGGTTTGAGTTTCTTAAACTGACGTTTAAGCCTCTCACAACATCCTCGGCCGAACCATATTGACCCGGCCCTAGTCTTACTTCTGTACTGTAATACCGTGTAATCTTAGTCCGAGCGATGCGCATAGTTTCATCCATAGCTACCCCAGCTTTTTCACACTCGTCAATGTCTCTAAGAATCGTAAAAACGGTTTCTTTATGTTCAATTTAAAAAGACGGTGTCCAGCTGAATTTCGCATATCCCACCTCATACGAATCACGACCCAATTCAATGTGCCCATGGAGTTCTGTTACAAAGTTGGCTAGCGTGTTGTTAGGGTGTACAGACAGGACGAGGACGGAGCGGGAGTGTGACGTAGAAATGGTTAGGAGCCATGTTGCATACTATTTAAGCTTCATTATTGCATCAGCTTTTATATAGGTGTTGAAGCTTTCTGGGTACCCTAGCCATTTCACCAGGTACATTTTTCTCCTTCCTGAACCTTTGCTTCCTAAAATTTTCTCAATTTTAAACACATTTTTTTCTAAATTAAACGCAACTTTCTGCAATTCCTCGCGGTAAAAGCCTCCTGAGATTTCTTCCCCATTCAAATCTTCAATGTAATACATCATTATCACACCTTTAGGTCTCACAGCCCTAACTTTAAAAATCTCGCGTGTCCATCCTTGCTCAAAACCCTTTGCGAATTTATTCCCCGAACGCGACAGCCTTACATAATCATTGATTTTGAAGCGCACAGAGTGTGGTGGTGGTGGTGGTGGTGGTGGTGATCCATCTCTTCTCGGGAGCGTACCTCTTTCTAAAACTTCGTTAGGTGTTGCCCCAATCGTGCGATGGTGTGAGCGGTTGTAGGATGATGCCAATGATTCCAGAATGTCTAGAAATCTGTATGTGTTTTATGTGTAAAATAACGGTGCATGCGTTCCTTTATGGTGCGCTGAACTCTTTCAGCTAAAGAAGCCTTATGTATAGAATTGGTTGTGTAATAGCTGATATTAAACTCTGTCAACATATTCTGAAAAGCACGGCCTATAAACTCCTTCCCCATATCCGTACAAAAATAGCCAGGGAACCCTGTTTTCTTTTAACATTAGCGTTTTGGTGGCTTTAGCAACTGTTTCAGGTGATTTATTTTTTCAGAGGAACTAGCCACAGATATCTAGAGAACACGTCTATTATGAATAGAATGTAGCGGTAACCATCGTTATACACAGAATATCTTTGCATGTCTGTTAAATCTGCTTGCCAAATAGAATCAATCGAGGAAGCCGTTGTCTTGGCTGTTTTAAACCTTTTTCTCACAGGCTTATGAAGCGTATAAGCGTCCTGCTCCCTCAAAAATCTTTCAACATCTTTTTTTCCTACTCCGTAAACACTTCTGTACAGTCTATCTACGCCGCCGTAAGAGGATGGGGTAGAAATGTCATAATAGCGTTTAGTTAATACGTTAGCCATTTGCGTATTTTAGAGGCACGTGGGTAGGGTTGGTTTAACCTCTTCTTGCTCCTCTTCAAAGGTGTTACCGCCGGGGGTGACGGCGCCTTCAATTGTGTCACAGGCGTTGCATGTTCCAAGTCTTTTAACCTGTTCAGATTTCCTATCAACGTTTTAGGGACATTTATTTGTTGTAGTCTTGCTTTAATATGCTTCCATCCTGATGGTGATGGCCTATCCCATTTTCTCACCAGATCATGGACAATGTCTACGATATTCGATCCCTGTACCTTGATTCTTCCACAATGATCTCCCTGTATCGGTCCATTGTATGGCGGGATCCTCATTCAATAGATTATAAAGACTTAAGCCTTTACTCCTCAATGTAAGTGGGAGGGTATTTTTTAATACATGTTCGATATGTGTGTGGCTAATCTTTTTGGTTGGTCAGCTGTGTCGTCGGGTACAGGTCCTATGTCGCCATCGTCCCCGTGCTGTGCCTAATAACCACAGGAATCTCTGTAGGGCTCTTATAATTTTCGTACTCGTGAAGAAATTTCTGCAGAGCTTCTTGGTATAAGATTCTTTTCTCATCAGGTGTTTTTTCACTGTTTAATAGGGCTAACAATTCGCTTTCCATTCTTTTAAGTCTGCTTTTACGGGGATCTAGATCCGTGTCTCTTTGCAGTGAGGCGTACACCTCGTGGGGAATCACTACCACTTTCTTCATTATATTAATCTAGTCAGTAAAGGACCCAAAACTGAAAATAAGATGGGAGAAATGACCCTCCTGTTTGTACAATAATTCGCTTTTTCTTCGCTACAGTTTGGCTTTTACGAGCGAGTGCACGTATTATGTTCTTGTAGCGGCGTAGGCGAGCCTTCTGATGGGTTTTCATTGATACATTGCAATTTATAACGTTAAGACAGATTTCACAGATGCATTTTAAAAAGTCGGCATCGATATTTTTAATAAACATCTGCTGCATTGCCCGAGGCAGTCGATGATAGATTTTTATTAATTCACGGTATTTCTTTAGTCTCTTTGTCATTCTGGAATATACACCGTTTCAGGCTCGTTTGGAAATATATTCGTTCGCAGAAGCACTCTAAACGTGTTTCGCGGATGAAGGTCGCAAAGCAAATATCCGTAACGCGTGCTTGTAGCTTCTTTATAAACTTCCAAAAACTCCTTACGCTGATTCGGGAACATTTGATTGGCTAATACCCCAATTTGTGATACATCTCTACGTTGCGCGAATAAGACTAGATATTGCGTATTTAACGACACATCGCGCATGTATCTATTTTTGAAAAATAGATTCTGATTGATGAAGAACACGCTTATGTTAAGATGGTGGGAGAATACTGTAAATGTCTCGGCAAACGTTTTATCCATCTCCAACATGAGATCGTCAATTACAATGATTGTATGTTCATTTCCCTTTAACGAATTAACGTCATATACGCCTTTGTGGAACAAAATATCATCTTGGTACTCGTTGAACACTGATTGATACGTCGAATAGCACCATATAACTTTACGCACAAATTTCGAGAACATCTCCCCCTTTTCTTTAATGATTTTAAGCATAAACACAGTTTTACCACATCCTGTAGGTCCAGATATAATACATGTGGATGGGCTCGTGAATCTGAATTTTTCTACAGAGTCCATTTCTAACACGTCACACTCCTAAGTGAGTCATTTACAAAATATTACAAATTTTGAGTGCTGATCCTTATATTTCTTCTCCCACAGAACCGTGAATGACGATGAGGTAGAGCAGCCCATCATTACGGATGACCTCGACGACAGTGTAGATGTGATCTCCTCCCCTGAACCCTCACCAGCGATACCGGTAACACGTCCAAAGCGGAGGTATGAGATACCCACGTCAGGTATAAAGCGACCGAAATACGCGTCTGTTGCAGCGGTAATAGAGCCCCAACCCTCAACCTCTTACGCAACAACACCCTAGCAGCACCTAATATATCCCCTTATTCATCCGCCGCCCCCCGTTCTGTTAAGTCTACAATAATAGAGCCCCAACCATCAACCTCCTACGCAACAGGGCCCCCATCAGCAGCACCTAATATATCCACTAATTCATCCGCCCCCCGTTCTGTTGAGGATGGTATAACGCTGGAATTGGTGCGATCCGCAGCCCCACCCCAGCCTTGACTAGAAATCGGTATAGAGTCAGGGTAGACCCTAGAGTCATATAGCAATGGTATTGAGCGCGGACTACGCCGGGTTGTAGAGCGTATTATAGAGTTTGCTCTTCAGAATCGTGACGAGCGTGAAGTCAGGACGAGTATGTCCTTTGGATTCGGGTCAGATGACGGTGATGTAGACGATTATTGGGTGATAGTGCCATTTAGACGTTTGGCGGCTGAAGATGTAGAATATATATTAGGGCGTATAATGCAAGCCTCCCAAAGTAGTATAGCCTTCAATATGGACAACTTCACGGTAAATATTGACCATGTATACCGTGTTGCGGGTCATAGTGCCATACCGTATACTCTTAACTTCAATTCTCAAGCTATTTATAGACGGCATATAAACGTCGATCGTGGTTGCGGCTTTGTAGCAGTACTCTTAGCACGTATGTTTACTGTACAAAATACCCGAACTCAAAAAATTTGGTTGCCTACAGTCGTGGAGCGTGCCCGTAAACTAGCTGAAGACTGTGAACTTGAATTTGACTGTAATATGGGTCCTGAAGAGCTGAGAAGGGTAGAACAGGAAATGAATGTCCGCATAGTTGTGTTTGGGTTGGATGATCGTCGTAAGACTGTGTATGTTTTTAAAAGCTGTGTGAGAGATCGTACAAGGCCCCTACTTATTTTAGGATTGTCAGGGACAACGTATCTCCCCATCCGTAATATAAGGTGGCTTTACGCGAGTTATGACAAAAGTCGAAAATATGGGAGACATCATGATTTGTGTAAGGGGTGCCTCGAGTTTGCGGATGATATAGTGAGACATTGTAAAGAATGTCACATGGTATGTGAGCAGTGTAAAAGCACCAAATGTGAAAGCCATGTAGTTGAAGCTGAGAAGAGAGACTGTGATGTGTGTAGACGCACATTTTTCAATAATAGCTGTTTTGATTTCCATAAATCAATTGGCACGTGCAGGAAAATGAGAATCTGTGAATGTGGTATGTTTCACACAATGGATAATTGGGGAAAATTTAAGCACAAGTGTGACGTAATTCACTGTCCTACATGCCAGGAGGAATATAAGGCGGATGGAGTAAAGCATGTATGTTATATGAAAGATGCTAAGCCTAAAAATAACCCCTGTATAACTGTATACTACGATATAGAAACATATACGAACGCTGAAACCAAAGAGGTAATTCCACATTTACTTGTGAGCCAGACTATCTGTGATGAGTGTATGGATATCGAATGTGACGAGTGCCCCAAATGTGGTAAACGGACAAACGTTTTTAAAACGAATGTCAGCGATAGTCCTGTGAAACTATTTGTGTCCTATATTGTCAAGTTAGCCGACAAGTTCAAAAAAATGACTGTGTATATTCTCGCCCATAACGGGGCAAAGTTTGACACGCAGTTCCTTTATAAGGAGTTGCTTGAACACGAATCCTCTGAGATATTTACAGGTGATCCATTGAAAAGAGGCAACAAATTAATACAGATGCAGATAAGAGGCAATGTACAATTTAAAGATACTTTATTATTCACACCTTGTAAATTAGCAAAGCTACCCAAGGTGATGGGCGTAGCAGCTGAAGTTTCCAAAGGATACTTCCCATACTCTTTCCTCACCAGCGAGACTTTAAACTACGTAGGCCCACCACCCCCCAAACATTATTTTGACTGCATGGATGAACGTGAAGACTTTGATCGATACTACGACAGTTTTAATGAAAGTAACCCTTATAATATAGCTGATGAATGTGAGCGTTATTGCGTGAATGATGTGCGCGTGCTTAGAGTATGTTTCCAGGCCTTTAGAAGGATGTACATAGCCGTTTCAAATGCGATCCACTGCAAGTCGCAACCACCATCGCATCATTATGTTTTACGGTGTTCAAGAATAACTTCATGCCGAAAGACACCTTAGCCATTATTCACCGAAACAATCCCCGCAGTTACGGGCACAAGGCTATTTACTGGCTCATACACCTACAGCAACAGACAGGTGTATACATAAAGCACGCCCGCAACACGGGTGAAGTACCCATTAAGATTAATGGACGTGTTTTTTGGGTTGATGGGTTAAGTGAAAACCGTGTCACTGGTGTGAAGACTGTGTACTCCTTTAACGGTTGCTGGTGGCATGGATACCCCCGTCCTGAGTGCGGAGTCACCGGAGATATCAACGGTAGGTCTCCTGCCGACTGTCTTGCATCGACCCGCACCCGCGATCAACTTATAGGATCACAGTTCACTCACAAAGTCTTGTGGGAGCATGAATATGATGCACGGATGGAGACAGACGAGGTGTACCGTGAGGAAATAAAAGCGATCAAGCGTTCAATGGTGCTGGATCCTCTCAAATGTGGTGATAGCTTGTTTGGAGGACGTACAAATCCTTTCAGACTATACTTCCCACCTACGGAGGGCGTGAAGCTCCATTACTACGATTTCTGTTCTTTATACCCATACGTGATGAAGAGCAATCCGTACCCCGTGGGCGCTCCTGAGAAACTGGTGGGGCCTAGCCTACCATCCATCAATGAATTTTCAAAAAATTTGAATGATCGTTACTTTGGGATCTCTTTCGTAGACGTACTCCCCCCACGCAATTTATGGATGCCGATCTTACCTGTCGTTATCGACGACAAGCTCATGTTTCCCCTGTGCGTGAAGTGCGCGGAAGAGGATAACGGCGAATGTAACCATATACCCCACCAGCGTAAGATCAGAGGCGTATATACAAGTCCTGAGTTGGCCCTAGCCGTGCGCCATGGTTATAGAATACTGAAGATACATGAGGTGTGGAGGTTTCAGAAGCTACCCAACCTTTTCACACCATATATAAACACCTTTTTGAAGGATAAGGTTGAGGCATCAGGGTATCCGCGAGGAGTTGATACCGAAGATGAAAAGTCTGCCTATATTCAACGTTACCGCGACCGCGAAGGTATACAACTTGATCGTGTCCAAATTGTAAAGAATCCTGGCAAGCGCTTTAGTGCAAAGTTGTGTCTAAACAGTCTATGGGGAAAATTTGCGCAGAATACCGGCAGAGGGAGCATTCATTTGGCACAAAGTTATAGCGATGTCTGGGATTATGCCAATGCCCCCGATAAAGAGGTCATGGAGATCGTAAATGTAGGTAATACTTACGTAATAAAGTACAACAACACTGAACTTGCCACAGATACCTCAAGGGTTACAAACATACCTGTGGCCAGCTTCACAACAGCCTACGCCCATATAAAACTTTGGGGTCTATTGCATTCTCTTGGGCGGAGAGTATTGTATGCCGATACAGATAGCGTGATATTCACAGAGAGGGAGGGTGAATACATGCCCACTATTGGGGAGTTCCTCGGCGAGCTCACTGATGAGATCAAGGATGAGTATGGGGACAACGCATACGCCGACTCTTTGCCTCAACAGGACCTAAGACTTATGGGGTACGGGTCAGGGTGGGGATGAAATGAAATATATCGTGAAGGCAAAGGGTATTACGCTCAACCATGCGAATCGGGAGGTTGTTAACTTTGAGTCGTTGAAGGATCTAGTATGTTTGGATGAACAACCTCACCAACTAATTGTAGGCACCCAAAATTTTCGGGTGCAGAAGCTGGGAGGCGTGAAGGAACTTAGGGGTACGATGGTGTGCCGTAACACCTATAGGAAACGTTACCAGTTACCTGGTACCTATGATACCGTACCCTTTGGATACCAATGATGCTTCTAACTCACCCGTCTTGTATATAATCGTATCTATTTGTAAATATATATATATATATATATATATATATATATATATATATATATATATAATAACTTGAATATCTCGTTTATTAAATCGTATTTGTAAATATATATAACCTGAATATCTCGTTTATTAAATAAATCATGTTTCAAATAGCGTTTCACTTTCTCCTTTGTGTGTGTGTGTGTGTGTGTGTGTGTGTGTGTAGGTGAAAGTTCTAAGCTCCGCCCACTGTAAGACCGTGAGTCATGCTACTATCTGGGAGTCCCTGCGTGGTCAGTCGACCGCAGTAAGCCCGAGAGATCAGACGTGTATTCAGATCAGACGTGTATTCAAATGGCTACCTTTAATATTGCTTGTACAACGTTTACGAAATGGTATTCAGTAAAGTGCCAGGATGTGGTGGATACCGAAAAACTTCCTATTCATCCCTCCTATGCCTCTTTTAAAAACACATTGGATTGTGCGAAGTTCCAAGATGTACAAATACTCTACGGATGTTCTGGTGAGACCGTTGAAGGCTTTCGTTGCACAGACGATGTGCTGAAGTATACTGCAGAGCTAAACTTTATAAAGTCTCACATACACCGTGAAGTAAAAGAAACAACGCGTGCAGAAGAGAAGCATCAGGTATGGATAATGAGTCTTGCTGATGGGTGGTGTGACAAGCGGTATTACGTCATGCTACACCATGTCGATTACTCATACCCTACGACTGGAAATGTGAATCTCGTGATCATGGACAATCTTAAGTATTTTTATCACTATATTAACGTATATCATGATGAGGTTCGTAGTGAGGTTGTGGCTAGTGCCCTGCGTGAATTTTTAACAGAGTTTAGAGACGAGTATCGTTTGATGGGCAGAAAGGAAAAATATGAACATATGTTCCTCTCAAATAGTGCGCCGGAGTGTGGAGATGTTTAGTAAAATGTTCCTAGTTCTTATCCAAACTGTCTGGTGCGTAGGCTGGTAGTGATATTCTTGTACCGGTACAACAATTCGACTCGCGGAACAAGCCCATTCACGTATTATCGAGTCAGCCGCCCGTCGAACCATTCCTGCCTACCTGCGTGCCTCACACGGCTCATAGTTATCTCAGAGCTTGAGCCGAGTGGACGTGCGCTCTTCGAATACGATGGAACTTCCTTTGAGCAGCATTCTCAACGCCTCGTACGATGTGTCCGTGACGAAATCGTTGCGCGTGTTCAGGCGTAATTCCGGTACCATTAGCTATGTACTGGAAACGGAATGTAGACCGACAAACAAACGGGTTTATTTAAGTATCGAGGAGATGAATAGAATCTTTGTGATAGTTGAGAAGTGGAGTGAAGATCGTTATAAAATACCTGCTAACGTAGGTACAAGAAGAGATCAGATTAGTGACGCACCCTCATACGCCGTTGTATGTACGTTGTGTATAAATAACGATCGGCCGTGCATTGATATAAGGCTGATGTGGAAGAATGCTTCTGATAATAACGCTCTTATTCCTACGCGAAACCGTTTCATCCTCGACAGAATGTTTGAAATCGTCGGATTCCGTAAACTGAAACCTATATTAGACGCGCGTGTTACGGATATGCTTTATTTTGATACAGTACTTGAATACGCATACACTGCTCTGCTCGATGGGTTTACCGAGTGTAGGACTGGTGAGAATGGTCTAGTGCTGGATGTTTATTTAAAAAGTTTAGACTCTTTGAAATACCATGAACTTTGGTACAAAGCAATTGATCGGTACAAGGCTGAGCTCACCTACACCGTTCACCCTGAAGAACTATTTCTTTATATAACGCGCAGTTGTCGTAACGATTTAGATTATTTCAATTGCCGCTATGTTGAGTGAGTTCACGATTGAAAAGCTCGAGTCGGTAGAAATAAACCCTCGATTGGAAAAGCGTTCTTATAAACTTGTGTTTAATAATGTAGCTAACGATGAACTCTTTGTGCGTGCTTTTGATTGTATTCTAGACGTGTTTAAAGATGACTTACCAACCGGTTGTAAAGTGGGAACAAAAATAGTACTGAACGATATGAAAGCCCTTCATATCGAATACAGGTTTCCCTATACTTTAAGCGGTGAAATATTATTAAGCCGCATATACTGCGTAATGCAGAGCAATAATAATGTAATTGTAAACTCGATTAAGACAGAGTTTAGTATTTTGAAAGAAAAGTGAATTGTATATATATTTTGCTTGACATTTCCCCGATTATACGCATATTTCTATTGATTTGTGTTTATATATATATATATATATATATATATATATATATATTTTGCTTGATATTTCTCCTGTACTGTTATGTACATATTTCTATTGAAGTGTATATTTATTTGAAATGTATATTTTATTTTATATATCACCATAATTGTGTGTGTGTGTGTGTGTATATTTCTCCTGTACTGTTATGTACATATTTCTATTGAAGTGTATATTTATTTGAAATGTATATTTTATTTTATATATATATATCCATAATTGTGTGTATATATTTCTGTTATACGCATATTCCTCAAATGTATATTTATTTTCTATATATTTATAATAAAAAGAATGATGCAATGTTGTTTATTGTTATGCCTTCTACTACCGGTATTCGAAATATAATAATGTATACAACGGTATTGCGGTATCTGGCAATATTTAAGCCTTCTAAGCCAACTGGCTGATTAGGAGTCTATAATAGTGTATACAATGGTATCTGGCAACTCTGTCTTCGGAATACATGGCGCTATCTGGCAACTCATTTACAGCCAACTGGCTGATTAGGCGTATATAATAATAATGTATACAATAATACTGCTAAAAAGAGGTATCTGGCAGCCAATTACAGCCAACTGGCTGATTAGGAGTCTATAATAATGTATACAATGGTATCGCGGTATCTGGCAACTCAAGCCATTTACGCCAACTGGCTGATTAGGAGCCTATAAAACAACGCCAACTCGGCTGAAGTCTTAATGTGCACTTGGCTCCTGCCAGGTGAACACTTCTCCTCCTCCTCCTTTCTCTTGGGGGATAACGCCGCCTCCAAGTTCCCCCCCACCCCCCTTTGCAACAACCCCCACCCCCCTTTGCAACATTACATAATAACCTGCAACATTCTTGCACTCTCCCCTTTTTCGGCTATACTACTGACGTAAACAAAGAGTGGTCATTAATGTCAAAGCGTCTAACTGGAAAAGTGTAACTAGCGGCGTGCCTCAGAGATCAGTTCTGGGACCAGTTCTTTTTATTATTTATATCAATGACATCGACGCAAGAATTTACAACATAATTTCAAAATTTGCGGATGATACCAAGCGAGGGGGACGAACAAAATCAGCGGCAGAACGTTTGCAGATTCAAGAAGATATTAATAAATTACTCGAGTGGGCGGAAATTTGGCAAATAACTTTAATATAGATAAATATAAAACGTTGCTTATCGGTAGAAATAACGTTAAAGGAAGGTACTGTACTTTATGCGCGACTGGACACTAACGAGTGTTACAGAAGAGAAAGATTTAGGTATTATCGTTGCCAACACTCTTAAACCGAGTAAGCTATGTATCGAAGCAGTCAGAAAAGCAAATGGAATCTTACGATTTATTGGTAGATCATTTCAATTTAGAGTAAGTCGGAGAAAACAATGCTAACATTATATAATTCCTTCGTACGCTCCCACCTGGAATACCGCGTTCATTTCTGGTCCCCATATTTATGAAAGGACATAGAGGGAATGGAGAGAGTGCAGCGACGCGCTACTGAGATGATTCCTGGACTTAGAAACAGATCATACTCTGCCCGTTTAGAAGCATTAAATTTATTCTCACTCGTAAAATGTCGAATTCGAGGAGATTTAATCCAAGTGTTTAAAATAATTAAAGGTTTTGATAATGTCGACGCCGAAAAATATTTCACCTTCAGAAATGTAGATAGAACTCGCGATAATGGTTTCAAATTAGTGGGTAACATTTTAATTCTAATGAAGCTAATCACTTTTTTCCTTCAATCGTATAGTTAATTTGTGAAGTGGATTGCAGCCAGCGTGGTTCAAAGTAATTCGATCGAACCCTTTAAAAGAGACTAGATGCTTATCCTGCCTTAAACCCTCAGTCAGAAGCATTTGTTTTCGAGTAGAAGTACTGCAGAATTTTCACTCGGATTCCTTCCTCTTTACTTTAAAATTTTCACTTTCTCTTTAAATTTCTTTTCTTCCTTTAAACCTCTTTCTTTCCTCTGCTTTGCTTTAAAACTTTTACTCGTCCTTAAATTGCCCTACTTCTTTTAACCTTCCTTCTTAAACAGACAGCCTCGTAGGGACCAGCCGGTCTGTTGCTGTTTGGTGTCCTTTGAAAATAAAGTGGAATAGTGCAACAAATCAAGTAGAATGTAGGTTGTTTACTTTCTTCAATTCCTTTCATTCCTTGATAGGGTCTTTAACCCTTTCACTCACTGGGTAAACAATTGTATAGCTGAAAAATAAACCATATTGATTCTTATATAACCACACATAAAGGCAAATTTCTTTTTTACCAAAGGTCATCATAATTCGTGAGCGAAAGAGTTAAAAGACGAAAGCGCTCGCAATCGTTTACCAATTTTCTTTTGAGTTGTATCACATTCAAAAAAGTTTACGTGAAAGATTCCATATACTGTATATACATTTTCATATCAAGAGGTCCAGTCTAGAAGACTGTGGACCTCTTCGTATGAAAATGTTTGTCTATAGCTCCACTTAATTCCTGCATTAGCCATTCCATTACATGTACTTTTTATTTTTATGAAGCTGTTATTACTAATTCTATTACTTTTCGTTTCATTTCGTGTACGAGTATTATTGTTATTTCTTTATTACCTTAGTCATTTTTTGTTTTTTTTTTACACAAAGCAGGACTGATGCATGGCTTGGACGATTGGATTGTCCGAGTTTTTAATTCTTCGCATTGGACTGAGCAGGTCTTATTAGCTAAGGCAGTCTCGAAACGTTGCAGTTAGCGAACATTTGAGAGGCTGAGCATCTTGGAGGTAATTTATCGAGCACTCTATAAGATCTGTTGTAAAGCAAATTGAGGATTCTGCAGGAACCTTTTTATAATTAACCCAGAGTTGCTGCCCATAAATATTGTGCAGAAAGTACGAAAAAGCTTGTCCTTAGCTTCGCTTGTACAGAATTTGAAGTTCCTTATAATCATGTTTGCCTTAGCACAGTAACTTGGATATTGTTTCCTTATGTCTGAGTCGTCACTCAAAGAGCTGGTGAAAGTTTGACTCAGATACTTAAATTCTTGTACCTGCTCTATTGGTTCGTCTCTCATTTTGTAAATAATATTAGTTGTTTGGTTCGAGCTTTTAGGATGGAATTGCATAACCTTAGTTTTAGTAACATTAAAATTAATGTCATGGTTCTGTGAATACGATTCACTGAAGGGATTATTAACATCATACTATCGACATACACTAAGTTATTTATCCTCATGTCATCTATATAAGGGGTTCCAAAAAATCTTAGCCCCCCCCCCCATTTGCAGCTTACATGTTTACTTATATCGAAATAGTTTTTAGTGATTATAAAAATATATAAAATTCTTTATTTATTGCAGGTATTAAAATTACTCTAGCTGATAAAGTGATAATATAATGGCTTCTCAATTAATTGGTGATTCGGAGAGGCAACGTGTGATAGATCGCATACGAGCAATAACATTTCGGGAAGCTCGTGATGCTGGAGCCGCCTTTATAACACGTTCATGGGTTGCCAAAAAGTTGCGAAGAAGTGAGGACTTCGTCAAAAGAAATTGGAATAAAACTTTGGATGAATGTGAAATGGATACAACCAAATCTGGGCGCCAAAATTTGCCACTCTCTCAGGAAACAAAGGACATCATTGAAAGCGGTACGCGTAAGCGGAAAAACAGCTGTGCTAAACTTTTTAGAGAGATCGAAGTGTTGAGAGGAAAGATCGTTAGTGGTGAGATCATTCGACTGTACCGTCATAGGCAAGGTTTAAAGCCTTGGCATGAACTTCCAAAGCCAAGAAAAACTCAACTTAACATCGATGACAGAATGTGGTTTGCCCATTATCTTGAAGATTGGGATGTGGATGATTTCATGCATTTAGCTGTCTCCGATGAATTTTTTGTTTACGTAACACGTCGGCCTAACTACCAAAATGATCGAGTGTGGGCCACAACACCAGATGAAATCGATGACAATGAACATTATCGCAAATTATTAAAAAGTCCAGATAAGGCCCCCTGCTTTAAGGCATTAGCCACTCAACAGTTGTTGCGGAACCATGAGAACGATTTCTTTGGAAATGAAGAATGGCCAGGAAATTCTCCTGACCTGAACGTCTGTGAACACATTGGATCAGTTATAAAGGACAAGGTTGAATGTCTCTTGTTTCAAGAACCTGCAGCAAATCGATTTTCGAAGGATACAATTGAAACTGTTTTAGCAAATTTGCGTAACGATCAAGATCTATTCACATCACTTTTGGCAAGCTACCCAAAGCGAATTCAGGCTGTCTTGGAAGCCAATGGCGGGAACACCAAGTTTTAATTGTTTCTCATTAAATGCAGGATTAAATTCTCTTTTGTAAGGTATGTTTAGTTTTACAGTACCTCTAATGGTTTAGGCCATGGGCGGGGGGAGGGGGCTAAGGTTTATTGGAGCCCCGTAGTATCCCACACTTGCCTCATTAAGAGAAGCAATTAATCCATCAGTGTATATATATATAGACACACATTTTAACTGCAAACAACACACATTATAATTAATGTAAAGAACGACTCTTGTGTAGAAGAACGTTCCGCACAAGATGAGGAGGGAGAACGAACAAATGAAAAATGAGGTAACCACCCGGGAATCGAACCCGGGATCTTCCGATTGCCGGTCAGATATGCTATCCACTACACTACACCAATACACCATGGGCCTCGATTAATCAGAAGTCGTAATTCTCCTACATACGAGCAGAAACCAATGCCCTGAGGGGGCATCTTCGCATGCCGTACATATATATATATATATATATATATATACACACACATTTTAACTGCAAACAACACACAGTATAATTAATGTAAAGAACGACGCTTGTGTAGATTATTATTATTATTATACAGTGTTTCCCAACCGGGGGCCATATGGCTCCCTGGGGGCCATGGCACATTTGAAGGGGGCCACAGGAAAATGTTATTTTGTAAAATAGAGTTAAATCTGCATATTACCTACTGAAAATAATGCTTATGGGGGCCACGGGAAAAAATAAGGTTCCTAAGGGGGGCCATAAGCCAAAACCGGTTGGGAACCACTGGACTGTAGAAGAACGTTCCGCAAAAGATGAGGAGGGAGAACGAACAAATGAAAAGTGAGGTAACCACGGGATCGGAAGATCCCGGGTTCGATTCCCGGGTGGTTACCTCATTTTTCATTTGTTCGTTCTCCCTCCTCATCTTGTGCGGAACGTTCTTCTACACAAGCGTCGTTATTTATATATATATATATATATATAATATATAATCGGCTATTGATTGGTGGCGCGGAAAACGCAGTTTAATAATAAACAGGAACACCAGAGAAAATACAAACATCCTTCAAGGTTTAATAGTACCAACGTTTCGGAATGCACTAATTCCATCTTCAGGGCTAAAACAATAAAATTCCAAATCACATACAAAATACAAATTGCTTAATAACAATTTAAAATAAACTTAAAAAATTATAAAAAGTAGCTAAGAAAATGTAAAACATTAAAACTAAAAGGTAAATAAATGTGAAGTTAAAAAGTTAAAATTATAAAAAAGTAAAAGCATTAAAACTGAAATGTAAATAAAATAAACTAGTACCTTAACCAAAACATAGCAGATCTATCGATGATTCGTCAGAATTTAGGTCTGGTTTTAGTTTATAAATAAACAGACTCCATAATTTTAAGCTTAAGGTCAGAGCTTCCGGCAGCAAGTACGGTGAAATTAGACTGTGAAATTGGGTGGTTATTGTTGTGCGAGTGATTACGTATGAGAGAATTAGGTGGTTTGCCAAGGGGTAAATTTGTACGGACCGATTTACCGAGATGTTCGTAAATACGAGATTTTAAATGTCTTTTAGTTTTACCTATATATGACCCCATACAGTGGTCACACTTGTATTGATAAACTATAGATGACTTAAGAAGTGTAGGAATAACATCCTTGTATTTAAATAAATGGTAAATCGATTTAGACGGGGTGAATATAATTTTTATACACAGTTGTGGGTAGAATTCCTTGAGCAATTTTAAAAGTTTATTTTAAATTGTTATTAAGCAATTTGTATTTTGTATGTGATTTGGAATTTTATTGTTTTAGCCCTGAAGATGGAATTAGTGCATTCCGAAACGTTGGTACTATTAAACCTTGAAGGATGTTTGTATTTTCTCTGGTGTTCCTGTTTATTATTAAACTGCGTTTTCCGCGCCACCAATCAATAGCCGATATAATCACCAAACGCTATGGAAGACCAGCATTGCACATGTATAGAAGACTTGAAAAACTTGACTACAAGGCTAGAAAACTTCAGTGTGATTTGCGGTTCCTTACTTGCTGCAGAAACCAGGGTTTGATTCCTGGCTTTTTGAGGTTCAAACTTAGTAACTTTCATTTACAAAAAAGTGAAACCTATAGGAACTGTCAAAAACAATTACTAGATGCAGAAATTAAATTTAAGAAAAGGCTCAGTAATGAATGTAATCGGGATCTTAATCGGTCTACTTGTGATTTTAAGTCTCTGGTGTCTGGTATAGATTCAACACATCTTTTGAACGTCATTCAGACGGGCAATTTGAAATGTATTGCAAGGGTGAATTTTGTTCAGAACAGGAAACTCCAAAAATTAGGATATAATACGAGTAATAATCTAGCAGCTAATGATCTCATCTTTAATTATTCTTCCAAAGTTCTCAGTGATATTAAAAAATCTGCCCTTTGTAAAGGCCTGAAATTCTCTCTTACTCCAAAGAAACTTAATTTTTACAATTATTTCCTCAACTTTGAGTTATTTTTTAAGGACCTTTTTAAACATTCATTCTTTGACCCACATAGTAAAGGTTTTAACTTTTTATCTAATAATTTACGTAATTTAGCTTTTACTTCATTTTATGCTTTTAACCCTTATGGCTATAGATCTAATATGGAGGTGGAAGAGTTTCAAAGTCTAAGAAATCTGTCTTTGGACAAGTCATTGGTGGTTACAAGACCAGACAAAGGCAATGGCGTTGTTCTTTTGGACAGGAATGTTTATGTCGATAAAATGTTAGATATTTTAAATGATGCAACTAGATTTACTGAAGTAACTGGTGACATTTTTGCTTTAATTTTTAAAACAGGAAGATAAAATTAATAGGTATCTTAGAAAACTTAAATCTAATAATATAATCTCAGACACGGTTTTTGCTAAATTATTTGTTTCTGGATCCAGCCCAGGCATTATGTATGGACTCCCTAAAATACACAAACCTAATTGTCCGCTTAGGCCAATTTTATCGGCTCTAGGAACTTTTAGTTATAACCTTTCAAAATTCTTGGTTCCCATACTATCACCTATAACTTATAATTTGTATACAGCACGGGATTCTTTTTCTTTCGTTAGAGAAATTACCTCATTAAATAATAATTCTTACACAATGGCTAGCTTCGATGTAAAATCTTTATTTACCAATGTGCCTGTTGCAGAAACTATTGATATATGTATTGACAATCTTTTTAATAATACTGATACTGTGCAGGGTTTTAATAGAGGCCAAATGAAAGAACTACTAAAATTTTCCGTGGAAGACCTTATATTTATATTCAACGGTGAATATTTTAAACAGACTGAAGGTGTTCAAATGGGTCTGCCTCTTGGTCCCACCTTAGCTAACGCGTTTCTGTGTCATCATGAAATCAAATGGTTGAATGAGTGTCCTTCCAACTTTAAACCGGTTTTTTATAGAAGATATATTGATGACACTTTTCTCCTGTTTAAATCACCAGACCATATCCCTTTGTTTCGTAATTACCTTAATTCTAAGCACCCTAACATTCAATTTACTTCAGAAGTTGAATCTAATAGCTCTCTGTCCTTTTTGGACATTAAGATAATAAAAACTAATTCCTCTTTTGAAACTTCCATTTACCGAAAGCCGACATTCACCAATCTTACTACGAACTTTTCTTCCTTTATCCCTTTAGGTTTCAAACGAAATTTAATCTCGACTCTGACCAATAGAGCTTTCAATATCTGTTCAGATTACTTCAAACTACACGATGAACTAGATTTCATCCGAAAACTCCTTGCCAAGAATAATTTCCCTTCTAGACTGGTGGAGACTACAATAGGCAGAACCTTAAATAGACTAATAAGCCCTACAACTAGAGACTTAATTACAGTCCCCAAAGATATCCTGTATTTCACTTTGCCCTATATGGGAACCTCAAGTTTTAACATTAGAAACAAACTTTTAAAATTGCTCAAGGAATTCTACCCACAACTGTGTATAAAAATTATATTCACCCCGTCTAAATCGATTTACCATTTATTTAAATACAAGGATGTTATTCCTACACTTCTTAAGTCATCTATAGTTTATCAATACAAGTGTGACCACTGTATGGGGTCATATATAGGTAAAACTAAAAGACATTTAAAATCTCGTATTTACGAACATCTCGGTAAATCGGTCCGTACAAATTTACCCCTTGGCAAACCACCTAATTCTCTCATACGTAATCACTCGCACAACAATAACCACCCAATTTCACAGTCTAATTTCACCGTACTTGCTGCCGGAAGCTCTGACCTTAAGCTTAAAATTATGGAGTCTCTGTTTATTTATAAACTAAAACCAGACCTAAATTCTGACGAATCATCGATAGATCTGCTATGTTTTGGTTAAGGTACTAGTTTATTTTATTTACATTTCAGTTTTAATGCTTTTACTTTTTTATAATTTTAACTTTTTAACTTCACATTTATTTACCTTTTAGTTTTAATGTTTTACATTTTCTTAGCTACTTTTTATAAATTTTTAAGTTTATTTTAAATTGTTATTAAGCAATTTGTATTTTGTATGTGATTTGGAATTTTATTGTTTTAGCCCTGAAGATGGAATTAGTGCATTCCGAAACGTTGGTACTATTAAACCTTGAAGGATGTTTGTATTTTCTCTGGTGTTCCTGTTTATTATATATATATATATATATATATATATATATATATTATATATATATATATATATATATATATATATATTAAACAGCAGAAGAGAGAGTAAGGAGACTTGTCTAACTCCGCATAAAGAACCAAAACATTCGGACAATACATTGCTCCATCTAATAGTAAAAGTTTGGTGTGTGCACGAAAATTTCAATAAATTTAAAACCTATGGTGGAACAGTCTTGTCTTATTTTTTTTAAAAAGAATATTTTGATTCACTTTATCATATGCTTTGCTTGTATCAAAAAACAACTATAAATCGTTGAATTACTGAATCTAAATAGAATCTCCTTCAAAACATAAATACACAGTAAGGCGGAGTGAAAAACTCATTTTTCGAATTTTCAAATTGGCTAGTGTGGAAAATGTGTGGAGTAGTGAGGAAATAAGCTGGTATAAATTTAAAATCATAACATTAATATCTTCAGGTGCCACAATGACCTTCAATATTGAAAAAAATTGAAAAAAGCAGATTTTAACCAATAATTACAGAAGAGTCCACGATGCACAATAGACAAGAATTTATTCACACTTGTATAAAAATAGCTCAGTCAACCTTTAAAAAAAGTTTCTATTCTCTAAAAACAGTTTTCTATAGTCAGCTCACTCAGCTGTCACGTGAGTACCTCGGTTCAGTGTAGCTGTCGCTCTCGTAGCAGGTGGGTGTTCTGTTGTTGGCGTTACTCAGATAGTCTAAACTATATTTCTTATATATTTTGCATTTCTGTATTGTGTTTCCCTAAGTTTGCCATGTACTATTAACTGAAATTAACGTATAATTGATATTAGCTCTTTCTTTTTCAGATTTGTATACTTTCAAAATGTCTCGAGTTTGTGCAAAATCAACCAGGGCCTCAACTGAGTGCCCCATGTTTGGTATGGGGGAAGATTTGTGGCACAGGAATCTTCCTACATACAAGGAGTTTTTAAATATTACTTGTTTGTAAGAAACGATTTGAAACAGAATACTAATAAAGATCCTTCAATATCTCAAATATTAGAACAAGTTGTTGATAAATTGAAAACAATTTGGGAAAGTGCTTCCGTCCCAATTCTGTCAGACAGGCGAATTGAAACAATGTTCAGAAGCTACCACGAAAAGTATCGTGTCATTATGAAGCCATACCAAAGCAGAAAAAATTCTGAAGCTTACAAAGCAAAGATTGATATGTTCAAAAAAGAAGCACACACGAAACTTTCTGACATTGCAGCGTGCAAGTGCAAAGTACTAACACAATGTTCTTGTCCCAAAGAAAAAACGGTTCCAAAGGAAGAAGTGACGTTCCTCTTAGATCAAAGGAGTGAAAGAAAACTGTTTATTGATAGAGTAGATATTACACTCTCAAAGAAAAAAGCATCTACGTTGCTAAGAAAGCAAAAAGAAGCTGTGAGGCTCACCAAAGAATCTTCACAGGAGAAATTGCAGGATACAAATGTTGAATTATCATCATCGACATCAAATAGTGAAAGTGAATCTGGCGAAATATCAGACGATACATTTCCAGAGCCAGTTAGCTCGAAGAGAAAGCTCGAACAACCTGAAGAACAATTATTCAAGAAAAGGAAAACTACAAATCTACCTTCAGTGGCTACTGCTTGTGACAGGACTGCAGTTTCAGATCGAGCTGCAGCATTCATTGTTAGTGCAGTATTGCAAGATATTGGAGAAGTTTCTATTGACAATACATCTGAAGTAGTGGATAGGAGTAAAATCAGAAGAGAAAGACAAAAGAAGAGATCAGAAATTATGAAAGATCAAAATCAGGTCCCAATCAGAGGAATCTATTTTGATGGTTGAAAAGATTCTACACTCTTCCAAGAAAAAAAAAAGAGTCCAAAGTATATCAGAAGAAGGTAACAGAAGAACATATCACTTTAGTGAGAGAACCTGGTTCAGATTATTTGGGCCATTATTCTGTGAATTCTGGATCAGCTGAAGAAATATGTAAAGGAGTGTTTGAGTATATTGGAAATAATGACATGAACCTGGAAAACCTTGTTGCCATTGGATGCGATGGTGTAGCAGTCAACACTGGAGAAAAGGGAGGCGTTATAAGGCTTATAGAATTGAAGCTGAAGAAGCCAGTTCAACATTTAGTGTGCCAGCTCCATGCCAATGAATTGCCATTACGCCATTTAGTTGCAAAGCTGGATGGAAAAACATCTGGCCCCCGCGGATTCACCGGTCCTATTGGCAGGGAATTAGAGAACTGTGAGAGTCTTCCTATTGTCGAGTTTGAAAGGATTGATGCTGAGGAACCAACTGTAGACTGTGAAGATCTTAGCACCGACCAAAAATATCTAATTGATATTCATCAGGCCATAACAAAGGGATATTGCTCTCCAGATCTTGCTCATCGTAGTCCAGGCAAAATGGCACATTCACGATGGCTGACTACAGCAAATCGTTTGCTTCGTCTATACGTTTCAACTGTAAGTCCATCTGAGAACCTCATGAACATTGCTTCTTTTATAATGAAGGTCTACATCCCAATGTGGTTTTCTATTAAGCAAAGTACGTCTTTTGTCAATGGCTCAAAACATGTTTTCAAAACTATTGAACTAACAAGAACACTGAATGACGAAGTAAAGGATATTGTAAACCCTGTCATACAAAGAAATGCATTTTTTTGCAAATCCAGAAAATATTCTAGCATCAATGATTCATGATGACCGCAGCGCCATAAGAGAATTAGCGTGGAGGCGAATAAAGAAAGCAAGGCAAACAAACAAGGAAAAAGTTGTGAGGCGTTTCACAGTACCTGTTATTCAATTTGAAGCTACTGATTATACTGATTTAATTAATTGGCAAAAATGCATTGTCACTGAACCACCTGTGACAAGACACCTGACAGAAAATGAGATTGAAGAATTCATAGAAAACAAGAGTACCCCTCCATTCGAGAAATTCCCTTGTCATACACAAGTAGTAGAAAGAATGGTAAAATTAATGACTGAAGCATCATCAAAAGTATTTGGATTGAACGCGCGAGATGGCTTCATAAGATCAACACTTCAGTCACGTAAAAAAATGCCATCATTCGAAAGTAAAGCTGAATATAAAGTTTAAATAAAACGTTAATAGAAAAAAACATGCGCAAGGATGGGTGGTTGGGAGGGCATGGGTGGAGCTCGACACGCAGCCACCTCCTCGTGGTGAGTTCTGGATTATTTAGATCATTAATCAAAAGAACATTGATCTAAATAAACTAAGAGCTGCGTAATTCAGTAACTATTTTGGTAATTGGAACACTTAATATATAATAATAACAAGTAAGTTTCAGTTATTGTACTAATGCAGAATATAAGAAAATCATTATATTTCACTTTTTTCGACGGCTTTGTGGCACCTGAAGATATAATTTCGCAGGACTAATATTTATGCAGTCATTATCTATAGCACCCACATATTTTCCGCACTAGCCATATTTGAATTTCGAAAAAATGTTTAAAAACCTCATTTTCGATCCGCCCTAATACACAGGTCCGTTGAATGGAACCTTTTTAAACTAAATTGATCAGGAGACGTCCATAAATAATCATTTAGTCGGTGTAGCAAAAGTTTCTCGAGTAATTTTGAGAAGTAGGAGGCAATATGTCCCCATATTTATTTTTGACAAGGGGTGTGATATAAACCCTCACAAACTCATAACTGTGATCAAGCATGGCTGAGAACAGTAATGAGATATGAAGAATGATCATATCATTTGCATACTTTAAATGCTCGTTCGACAGGTCATCTATCGTTGGCGAGGCGCCTGTCTTTATCTCTTTGATCAGACTCTTAATTTCAGGCAATGAAGTCCCTGTATTTTCATTGGACCCCTCCTTCCACTGCAGCGTACATTAACATTATTTTATACTGTATATACCGTATATACAGGGTGAGTCACGACAAAATGTCATAACTTCGGGAGCTTCACATGAAGCTGTTTATTGAATACAAAACATTGAGGAAAGTGGAGCTAAAAATTTGATATATCCCTTCATCGTCGGAAATTGAAGAGATAAAGGATTGGAGTATATCCTTCCGAACTTCATTTCTGTTATCTGAGTGAGCAAACTGTATGTACTCATGGCGAAAATTTCCTTTATTATTTATGTTGTTTTCGACGCGTACATGTCCTTCATATATTGTATACACACCTCATTTACGTCGTACATATTATTTATAATTTTATTTAATTTTGTTTTTACTTTCATATCGGAATTATGTGTTATTATATATATATATATATATATATATATATATATATATATATATATATATATATATATACTGTATACAAGGTGAGTAACGACGAAATGTCATAACTTTGGGAGCTTATAGCTGAGGTCATTCCCAGTCCAAAACCTCCTATGAACATGGGTCCGATTCATAACGGTTATGGAGCTATGGATGTTTGAATGTTTAAAAATAAGAATAAGCAAACAAATAGATGCTAAAGTTTTTATTCATGAATTTACAATAACTGTTCAAAATGACTACCCTCGGACTCAATACACATCGCGGCTCGTCCGTGAATCACATGTAGCTCGCATTAGTTCATTACGAGTGTCCTTTATGAGGGCCGCAGCATCCAAAATGCGACGGAGCAATGCATTTCGTGTTTCCACTTTTCTCTGATACACCAGCTCTTTCATGCGCCAACACAGATAAAAATCTAGAAAGGTTAGGTCCGCAGACCTGGGTGGCTAATTTTGTGCACCACCACGACCGATCCATCGACCAGCGAAGCGATCATCGAGATGCGTTCTCACTGCACGGCTAAAATGGGGAGGAGCTTGGTCTTGTTGGAAGTACATACGCAATCATGTTGCCAAAGGTACATCTTCTAACAGTGGCGGCAGTTTGTCTTGCAGAAATCGTAGATAAATGTCACCTGTAAGACCACTTTCGAAGATAAATGGACCAATCAGCTGACCGTAGAGAATACCACACCACACATTGACACTGAAACGATGTTGAAAATTACTTTCCACAATGGCACGAGGATTCATTTCTGACCACACATGTGAATTGCGAGTGTTGTTGACACTGTCGCGGGTAAATTGAGCTTCATCACAGAACAAGACATCGATGCAAATGTCGATCGGCATTGAGTCAATTAAAAAATTCCAGCCGTTGGAGCACGATCCCCAGGTTGTAGGTGCTGAACGCGCTATACGTGGTATGTATACATGTCTTCTTTGTGTAACGTTCTACATACTCTCGTTTGAGGAACTCTAAGAGGTGTGGAAATCCTTCGCGTACTAACATGAGGATTCCGCTGTACCATCTGAATAATGTTTTCTTGTTCAGCCACATCTTGTTGTACCGGACGTTCTGATAAAACAGTAACGCTAGGAAATAAACCGCTCTCTCGCAATCTTCAGGAAACGTTGCTAAACATTTGTCGATCCGGAATTCTTCGATTTGGAAAACGTCGCTGGTATTCAGCGACAGCAGCAGTAGTATTTCCATCGCAAAATCCGTAAACATACACCATATCGGCATATTTGACATTTGAAAACGTAAAAGGTATACTGAACGCACAAAACATCAACTGCACGCTGTGAAGCACAACACTCTACTGCGTAGTTAGTTCGGTTCGGTGACGCATGCGCACGCTTGAAATTCAAACATCCAAAACTCCATAACTGTTAAGAATCGGACCTATGTTCATATGAAGTTTTTGACTGGCTAAAAGCTCCCGAAGTTATGACATTTCGTCGTGACTCACCTTGTATATAAATAAATAAATATACGTATATTAACGCATAAATAAATTAATAATAATATATATATATATATATATATATATATATATATATATATATATATATATATATATATATATATATACGAGGGCCACTCAATATATTTTGCCCCACCTTTTTTTTCTTCCACGAATAGCATCCTTCATTGGCCCAAACAATGGAAGTCTGAAGGTGCCAGATCCGGGCTGTATGGAGGGTGGAGTAACACAGTCAAGCGCATTTTTGTGATGGCCTCTCTTGTTTACAAACTGTTGTGTGGTTTTGCGTTATCGTGCAAAAGAAGAAAAGAAGGACGTCTTCCAGTTTTCTCTCCGGTCGAACTCGCTTTATACGTCTCTGGAGTCTCTGTAGGGTAGCAATATATGCCTCTGAGTTGATTGCTTGTCCTTCCTTCATAATATCCACCAAAATCACCCCTTTCATGTCCCAGAAGATGGTGGCCATAACCTTTCCTGCAGAGGTAGCCATTTTGAACTTTTTCTTGAGTGGAGAGTCTGCGTGATGCCAACTCCATGGATTGGCGTTTTGTTTCAGGTTCAAAGTGGTGTACCCAAGTCTCATCCCCAGTTACAATTCGTGAAAGGAAGTCATCCCCTTCTGTCTCGTATCGAACCAACGACTTAGAAGCAATTTCTTTTCTTTGGGCTTTGTGATCTTCAGTCAGTTCGCGAGGAACAAACCGTGAACACACTTTTGAGTATCCCAGTTGCTGAATTATCGTATTCACACTTCCCTCACTAATTCCTAGCTCCAGTGATAGCTCCTTGTATGTGACGCGCCGATTTGATCGAATGATGCTGTTAGCACGTTGCACAGTGTGAGATGTCACAGCCGATGCCGGGCGACCGCTGCGTGGCTCATCATCGAGGCTGGCTCTCCCTCTCTCCGATGATCTCACACGTTTAGACCAGCGTCCAACTGTGCTTCGATCAACAACAGCATCTCCGTAAACGTTTTGTATACGTTTGTGAATATTTCCAACTGTTTCCTTCTCTGCGGTTAAGAACTCGATAACAGCTCTCTGTTTACGACACACATCACTGTCAGATGCCATTTTCGAAACTGCGTTAACCATCGGTTTTATAGAAGGGCGTTTAAAAGCGGTTTTATATAAGGAACGGAGGTTCAAACTGAAAAAAAATCCGGTTATGTGAAGCGCAGAAAGTTCAAACTTGCGGCCCAAAAGACATTTCAGTCCCATGGTCTTTATTTAGCTAAGAAAAAAGGGTGGGCCAAAATATATTGAGTGCTCCTAGTATATATATATATTGTTACATATGGGAATATGATAAGGAGACTGATTACTTAATCAAAGGCTAATTTAGCTTATAAATAAATTGTTCATGAAAACAAAGTGAAGGAGCCAGAATGGCGACTCCGTCTTTTTCGTTTGTGGAAGGATGATTTATAAATTCGTAAGTACAGTACATGAAATTAAAAACAACTTGTATGTTAAATACTCATATAATTTAGGGAAAAAGACATGAATTCAATTGTCTACTTAATTCTGAATAAGTTCTGATAAAAATACCAAATACAGGTTACTCACAAACTAGAAAAATAACTAATGTAGAAATTACATTTAAAACAATAAAAAAGCCATAAGAATTTGACTCTGTTCGAGGATACGTTCAAAACATAAAGCGCCGAGCCTAAATTATATCTTTGTATAAAACGAGAAAACTCCGTTGAAATTAGATTGGTACATTATTAACAAGTTTAATGACATGTTAAAATTACACCTTCTGAAAGGTTAATAATTCTTAAAAATAGGATGAATCAACTTAAGAGAATCTTATTTTAACGGGAATGAAATTTATATCACATTACTCTTTAGCTATTGCCGAATAACGTAGCATAAAATTATGTTAGTTAAAAGGTAGGAGTAATGTGTTTATTAAAATAACACTCAAAGCGACAGGAACCAAATGAAACAAGGAGAAGCAACCATCCCTGCTGGGGGAGATTAGTGGATCTTGAGGCTTGTTAAACGAATGTCACACAAAATTTGTGTTTAAAATTCCTAAGATCAAATAGGTAGTGGTTCACCCAAACAATTAACCGAAGTGAGATTAAATTCTTTTGAAATTTAACTTAAATGCGCACATAAGAAATGGTGTGGCTATAAAGAAAAAAGTGAATTTTTTCTTCTAACTTGAATAAGCTGAAATAAGTCTTTCCCTAAAAGAGTATAGAAAACGGACCTAACGCGAATAACTCTTAAAGCGAATGAATTGGCTAAAGTAATTCAAACGCAAAATAGTCTTCCCTTAAAAATTTAACGGAAGAAAACGGAGACACTCCATATATTCTATTCGTGTCTGTAAATACTCGAAAATAGTACATCCTACATTCTCCGTTTATAAAACGGACTGAGTTCAGTACATTCGGTAGAAATATAGTAAAATACACATGTTATTATAATGTAAAAGTTTTCAAGAAGAGAATATTTACTACTGTCAAAAAGGAAGTAGGCAAACAACGTAACTAAGGTATGCAGTGGACAATGGACATGATAATGCGGTAGAACTGAAATGGTCAAATAACCAGATAGGATTCCAATAATTCTATGAGAATGTATTATGTACCTAGCTAATACGGGTCAAAAGGCCGGGTAGAGAAACAATTGTTACTCTAAAGATAATTCAATCAAAACTGTAGTATGTATGTGTTCATTCATTTTTAATGGTCTTGCATATTACAATACGGCTGTATTCAGTTAAATAACTACCACTTGTAGATTAAACTGGTCTAACAGTTAAATTTAAATTGCCTATGTATGTTACTTAATTTTATTATTATTAAGTGTCTTCCCTAAATAAACAAAAATTTATCACTGTCAACAATTTCATTTTAGCAGTGTAAGTCGTTTAATAAGATTTTTTACGAATATATTATTTTTGTAAAAGGCTTTTCAATTATTCTCCTACACGGATTGACATCAAAATAAGACTATATAAAAAGTTATATATATATATATATATATACATATATATATATATACACAGGGTGTACATAAAGTCAGGATCTATTTTTGTGAAGCACTTGGAAATTATATGGAATTCAATCATAAAATGATAAAGTGGTAACATTTATTAAATAATTAAGAGTAGGATTCGACGTGACGCCCATCAGTATCCGCAGCATTTCTAAACACATTCTGGAGCATTTGCGGGGTTATGTTATCTGCAGCAGTTCGTATACGTGTACGTAAGTTTTCAAGACTCGTAATCTTCGTCTGATAGACGTGCGATTTGATACAGCCCCATGCAAAGAAATCTAAAGGGGTTAAATCTGGTGATCTCGTTGGCCAAGGTCTGTTGCTTCTGCGTCCGATCCAGCGATTTGGAAAACGTCCATTTAGATAATCCTGAACAATTTTGGCATAGTGACAAGGAGCACCATCATGTTGATAGACGACGGTACTAACAATCCTATCCCCGTCGTCTATCAACATGATGGTGCTCCTTGTCACTATGCCAAAATTGTTCAGGATTATCTAAATGGACGTTTTCCAAATCGCTGGATCGGACGCGGAAGCAACCAAAGACCTTGGCCAGCGAGATCACCAGATTTAACCCCTTTAGATTTCTTTGCATGGGGCTTTATCAAATCGCACGTCTATCAGACGAAGATTACGAGTCTTGAAAACTTACGTACACGTATACGAACTGCTGCAGATAACATAACCCCGCAAATGCTCCAGAATGTGTTTAGAAATGCTGCGGAACGATTTCAGCTGTGCAGGGATACTGATGGGCGTCACGTCGAATCCTACTCTTAATTATTTAATAAATGTTACCACTTTATCATTTTATGATTGAATTCCATATAATTTCCAAGTGCTTCACAAAAATAGATCCTGACTTTATGTACACCCTGTATATAACCTTGGGTTAAATTTATATAATGTGGTTTAAAGGAAAACAGGCTTAAATAAAAATATAAATCATACAGTAAATGTAAAATATAAAACCATGTCATATAACATGGGGCCTGTCCGAGTAATCAACATTTGTAATATCTTGTGCTAGAATCGTTACATATATTCAGTGAAACGCCTACAATGAATGATCCACACACAGTCTTATAATTAAACAATGATTTAACGATTATGAAACCCATTCATTTTTAGATTAAGAATCACACAGAGAAGACCAACTTTTAATATTGCTTAATTATTTTAACTTTTTAAAACTTGTAATTTGGTTTTGTACTTTAAACCGTAAAATAATCTTGTAAATCATGTGTTATCAGTGAAGATGGGAGGTTACCCCCGAAACGTTTGATATCAAATAAATAAAATATGTTAGATTTGTTAAAGTTAGGCTAGGTTAAGTTAAGTTAGGGCTGTTTGATTCAACTAAATTATGTAAAGTAAAGTTAGGTTAGATTAGGTACACCACTACAATGGTATGACAAGTACCCCTATAATATGGTAAAACAAACGTGTGTGTATGTGTGGGTGTTAGATTATGTTAAATTACGAGTGTCAATGAATTTGATCTATGACTATAATTTTATGGGGGGTATCACCGGCACAACAAAACTTCCAAATACCTTCATATGAGACAAGATTTCTATTCTCGAGAGCCGCCTCTCGAAATTCGGCACCGATCTCCTTTTGGGAACAGAATTTCCGTTCTGGCTCATCGACGGTTGAGAGTTGTTGCGCGGGATTTTGTCCTTTGACTCATCGGTGGTCCCTTTTGAAATATTCTGAACCACAACGGGTTTCGGAGAGGACTTTCCCATCAGGTTGTCCTTTTCATCTGCAAGAATCGGAGTTATACCCAAAAGGCCGACGCAGCACTTTACCCGCACTTTCATTTTACCTAACAACTTTTACCTTTCCTTAAGCATAATTTAAAATACAGCAATGCGGACAACACGGTAAATGAGGGTTCAAACTCTCCAACTTTTGGGCTGCAACTCCAGTGGCTAGTCGTGTCAGGCTTTCCAGTAGAGTTTAGGTACGTAGAGAGAAATTACACAACTAGGGTTGCAGCTCATGGGTTGAAGGATTAAAACCCTCAAAAAGTGCTGTCCGTATTATTACATACCTCTTTCAACGAACAA
>JAJOZX010000097.1:1565000-1602500 GCA_023014485.1 Bathynomus jamesi | reverse complement strand
TTTACAATTAACAAAATCAAACTAAATAACAATTTGCATAAAATAACAGAATTAACAAACTTACTTCACTCGCTGTCAAATCAAAACTGATTGCCGTGACGGCAATACCTTCTAGGCCTAAGTTAATTTCACTTCTTAATTTGTCTACTCTAACCCTCTACAATCCATAACAATGCACCAACTAGCCTAACCTAGGCCTACCCTGAATCGACGAGTGATTCCAAAGTTGATCGTAAAATTACGATTTAACTATTTAGTGACATGAATTTAGTGGTTTTCCATTTTTGTATTGTCATCTTTAATTTTTTAACAACTACTGTTCAAGTTGAATTTGTAAAAAGACTACTCACCCTATTTAAATAAACTACTTCTAATTTTAAGGACAATATAAAGAGTTTAATATAATTTCTGTTTAATTTAGTTATCCTTCGAATTTTCATTATTTTTTTTCATGCGGGAAGGAGGGGCGTGGACACTGCGTTTGAAAATTTGAAGATCATAAACAGGGGTAAAGATGGATTGAGGAAAGTTGTTCCAGAGTTGACTGGTTGAGTAGATGAAAGATTGAGAATATCGATTAACTCTTGTATTAGAGAGTTTGACAAAAAAGGGATGAAAATGTGTCGAAAGTCTGATACTGCAAGCTCTCCTTGAAGGAGGAAGCATACAGTTAGAGGGCTCAGAAGAGTTGTGTCCATTATAATAGCCATAGTAAAGAGAGAGTGAGGCAACATTGCGGGGTAGTGATGAGACGAAAAGCCTTTGATTTCACCCGGTCACATATACTGTGTGGATTGAACCACCCAACACATGAGAAACATACTCCATACAGGGGGAGACAAGACCCCCTCTACAGAGACAGCAACTGAGTGGATGTGAAGAAACTGTGGAGCTGGTACAGCACACCTAACCTCTTGGAAGCTGTTTTAGAAAGAGAGTATATGTGATCTTTCCAGGAAAGATCGTGAAAAAAGGAAACACCAAGAATATTAAGAGAAGAGGAAGAATTGAGTCGTGTATTGTTGAAGGTAGGATGGTCATGTGGAAGAGTGTGCAGTGGGGTAACTAGGCATACGCATTATACGCACGTGCGTGTATTTTTTCTTTCAAAAAATTTTTTTTTGCGATCGGTTATCGGGTAACACCTTTTCATTTATATTATTGTATTGAGAATCTCTGCGTCTCACTTTTTCCATTTTATACGATCATGCATACATGTTTATACGCACAACTTTAGTAAGCTTCTCCCCAGGCGAAGACGAACTGATGCTGACCCCACTGCCCGTCCGTCCATCTACTTTACCTGTTGAACCGAACTTCAATGTTGACCAGGTCATTACGTGTTTTCCTGACACAATGATACATTACATTATCTGAGCGAGGAGAAGGCCACGACGCATCATTATATCTTCACTCCATCCTCTCCTTTAACTTCATCATCTGCCTCCATGTCAGAAGCTGCCTTCTGAAGTATTTGATGCCACTTTGCAAAGTGTGCTTCAGACCAAGGACTGTGACCTCGTGCATGCATCCCAATAAGCCTAAACAGTAGTCAGCCTCCTCCAGTAGAAGCGACAAGATGCAGCCTTTTACGACACCATATGGACTACTACCAGTGATTTTGCTAGCAGCGTCGACGTGGCTCCCAAGGCTCCCCGAACAGAACGACGACAGACATAGCACTCGAACACTCCAGCCTCTGACCCCAAGGACTACTGGAGGCTGAACGCCTGCATCCCTTCACCATTTCATCACCCAACTGAACGACCAACTGTGCAAACTAATGTCTCGCCTCTACGATCAGTATCTTATCCCCACCTTCATCGACAGATTGATGATGACATGTGGAAGGGTATAAATGCCGAATACATGCTTCTGCTTCCATCTCCCGCGATAGCAGACACAGAGCTGGACACTTGGAGACACTACTAGCACCCAAATGCCCTCCACACTACAGGACAGTGTCGTTGCCACAACTGGACTCTATCCCAACATCCACGCCATTTTCCATACACTGCTGATCATACCAGTCTCTTCCAACACTGCTAAGCGTTCATTTAGTGCTCTCCGCCGATTGGAGACGTGTCTATATAGTCAAATGACTGACCAGCGACTGACTAGCCTCGCCCTGCTTCATGTTCACCAGGACATCAGTGTCGACATCAACACCCACCGTCCTCAAGGATTTTGACGCAACAGGACTATGTTGCAGTGCACTCGTCTTTGATTAGATCAAATCAGTGATTTTATTTCAATCATTAGTTTAGTATTCTATGTTTCATTCATTTGTAAATTGGTTTGTATATTCATTTATGTATTTATTTATTTATTTTATTATTTATTCATTTGTTTATAAATCAGCAGTCTTAATTAAACACTTTCTTGTGACGTTTGATTTATTTTCGATTTTCACGACCCCGTGCGTATAGTTTTTGAATGTCTGGCTACGCCCATGGTGTGACGAGTAGACAGATGAAGGAACTGAGTTTTTGAGGCATTGAAAGCCACAAGGTTTTCTCTGCCTCACTCAGAGATAGTACAAAGATCAGAGGTCAGGTGCGTCAATGCTATCTCACGCGAAGCATGGGGTGACTGTTGAAAGGGACGCATTGTGAAGCGGATGGAGAAATGAAGGGTGGAATCATCCGGGCTTACGGCATCTGATCGACTTGACATTCTATCGACAAGTTATTATTAGGTTAGAATAAGTTAAGTTAGGTTAGGTTAAGATAGTTTGGATTACGCTAGGTTAGGTTAAGTTAAATTAGGTTGTTAGTTTTCTAAAGTGTCGATGTTTTGGTCTTGTCGATGAAATGTGTATAGGTCCGAATCATCGGCAGAGGAGTGGATAGGACAGGAGGTGCGCCTTAAAAGATTATTGATAAATAAAAGGAAGAAAGAATGGATGACAGGACAGAGTCCTGAGGAACACCATTATAAATAGCTTTAGGAGAACAATGACCATTTACAGCCTCAGCTATAGATCAGCCAGAAAGGAAACCAGAGATGAAGGCACAGATAGAAGGATAGAAACCGAAGGAGGGCAGTTTGGAAATTAAGGATTTGTCCAGACTCTATCAAAAGCTTTTTATATATCTAGCGCGATAACAAAGGTTTTACTGAAATCCCAAAAGGAGGGTGACTGAGAGTCAGAGAATGGTTTTACCTAAATCCCGAAAGGAGGGTGACTAAGAGTCAGATAAATATTCAAGAAGATCGCCAGTAGAACGTTACTTACGGGACTCATACTGACGATCTGAAAGAAGATTGTGCGTAGAGAAGTTTTAAGAATCTATGAATGGATGACAGGACAGAGTCCTGAGGAACACCATTATAAATAGCTTTAGGAGAACAATGACCATTTACAGCCTCAGCTATAGATCAGCCAGAAAGGAAACCAGAGATGAAGGCACAGATAGAAGGATAGAAACCGAAGGAGGACAGTTTGGAAATTAAGGATTTGTCCAGACTCTATCAAAAGCTTTTTATATATCTAGCGCGATAACAAAGGTTTTACTGAAATCCCAAAAGGAGGGTGACTGAGAGTCAGAGAATGGTTTTACCTAAATCCCGAAAGGAGGGTGACTAAGAGTCAGATAAATATTCAAGAAGATCGCCAGTAGAACGTTACTTACGGGACTCATACTGACGATCTGAAAGAAGATTGTGCGTAGAGAAGTTTTAAGAATCTATTAAGGATCGATTAAAAAATTTTAGAAAGGCAAGAAAATACCAGATGAAAGACAAACACCAAAGAGTTGGCCTAGCAGTGTCAGCACAGAAGCATAGTTTTTGAGAACAGCAGGAGGGACCCCACCAGGACCGTACGCCTTCTGAGAGTTGAACCCAGATAGGGCAGAAAAAAACATCTTTGGAAGATATTCTAATTTCAGATATAATTAAGTCAAAGGGGGAAGAGGAGATGGAGGAAGCCCCGTAATAGTCTGGGGTTGAGTTGGAGGCTCAGAAAAGACGGTAGTTTCTCTTTATCAGAAGAGACGGCAGTTGAACCTTTAGAACGGAAAAGAGGAAGGACTGAAGAAGTAAAGTTGCTGAAAAGGGTGTTTTTTTTGGTTAGGTGCCAGAAAGAGCGAGAAGAGTGTGTGTGTGTGTGTGTGTGTGTGTGTGTGTGTGTGAGTGTGTGTGTGTAGTTACCATCACAATTTGCTGCTGGCGTAGGTAAATTTGAATTCGAACCATTCGTTTGCGGGTCTGCTTGCTTGACTGCTTTGAATAGGTGGCAAAGCAAAAGATGTTCCAACAGGTGTCAAATACCCTGACAGGTTGAGGTGAGAATGAACTCCGGGATCGTAATTCAACACTTTCTGTGCAAAAAAAAAGAAGAAGAATAACATTCAAAGTGAGTATTTCTGTAGGTTGTTTTTAATCTTAACATAGGATTTTTTCTACTTATATATATATATATATATATATATATATATATATATATATATATATATATATATATATATAATATATATTATAGTGTGTTTTCCGCGCCGGAACGGCGTTTCAGAACCTTTTTTCTGAAATGTGTTCAGTTTAAATTTTAAAAGATAGTATAACATACTATTTTTATTAATTTTGCCATTGTATAATTTATGAGTTCTAGTACCTTTTTTCCTACCAAAAAAGCCCTGTATGTATATATATATATTATATATATATATATATATATTATATATATATATATATATATATATATATATATATATATATATATATATATATAGGGAGAGAGAGAGAGAGAGAGAGAGAGAGAGAGAGAGAAGAGAGAGAGAGAGAGATTAGTGTATTTTTTCGATCCTGGTGTGGTAGAAATTCAGCTCAGTTCAATTATATTCTTTCTGAGAGTAAGATCATACACGTAAAGTCACTATTCTCTGTTTTTGCGAACGGGGACCAAATGTTTGACGAGGAAGCTGAACTACATTTCAGCATAGAAAAATCTGCTTTTACGAAGTTGGTCCAGACGATTTTTCCTGCATGGTTCTTGTACACAAGAAAGCGATCACTTTTACAAAATAGCCCTTAATTAACCTCGCCCTGTATAGTAGGGTGGAGCGAAATACACTTTTTTCAAAAATCGAACTTGGGTAGTCGGGAAAAGGTGCCATTTGGTGTAAAAATAATAACTGTAAAACATCATTGCAATCGGAGTTCATTTTCAGGTGCCCCCGAGACGGTAAAGTATGCTAAAATATGTCATTTATTATATATATTCAAGAATTTGTACAAGTCAATATATTTCAGTAGTTACTTAGCGGCAGTGATAGATACATCAGATATAGATAGATACATCAACATCACCACTCTCTCTCTCTCACGGTCTCACTCTCTCACTGACTCACAGCCTGACAGGCCAATGTTAGCCTGGCAGTGACAGAAGACGGTGCTATTCGTTGTTCTTTCAAGATGCAGGACTCAAGTAGACCATCTACCTCGCGTATGAGGCAAGCAAACTTGTGCCCCATTTTCGGCAGTGGTAACGACTTAAATGAGAGTTAACTTCCAACTTATGAACACGTGATGAAGTGTTTTCTCTGGGAAAGGTATCGACTAAAGCAAACGTCAAATAAAGATCCTTCTGTAGACGTCATTGCGAATAATCTTACAAAGAAAATAATCGATATTTACTCCAAAGCATCTATCCCAGTGCTATCAGAGAAACGTATTTTGAATATGTTAAAAGTACACCACAAGAAGTATCGAACGATATTAAAAGGATTGAAGGGGCGGCGGGAAAATGAAAGTTATAAAGAGAAAATAAATAAATTTTAAAAAAATGAAGCTAAGAAATTATTTGACATTGCTGCATGCAAGTGTTTTGAAAGATGCTCTTGTATGAAGGCTTCCAAAGTCCCTGTTTTAGAACGGGATTTCGTGATGGATCAACGAACAGAGCGAAAAATGTTCATCGGAATAGCAGATATTGGAACAACACGAAGGCTACAAAAAACGGCAATTAGAAAATCCCGCAGCCTGAGAAGCCTAGCAGAAGGTACATCAGAGACAGTTGATTTATCAGAAGAAACGTCGGTCTCAAGTACTGAGACGTCCTATGATGAATGTGATGATAATTATATTCCTCCCCAAAAAAGGCAGAAAAAGGAGCAGAAACTTACGGAACAAAAATCGGTTTTACCTGCCTTAGCTCTGGCGTGCGATAGACAGAGCTGGGCAATAAATACATTGAATGTATTTAAATACTAAATACATGGGAGAAATGTATTTAAATACTAAATACTAAATACATTTTACGAATGTATTTAGATACTAAATACAAAATACATCACTTGTATTTAAATACATTTGTAAGTACATTTTAAATTGTTATCTGCAGATATATCACTGTTTGATTCACCGGATTTGCTTGTTGAAGCCATGACACGCACACGATAAAGAAATCAACCGCTTTCGACTAAGAGTGGCACACAACTGATTGAACTGACACGTTGAAACATGAACCATGCTGTACTACACTGTCGACGCGTCGTACTGTGCTAGTACAGAACGTGTATTAAACCAGTAAAAGTATTTACATTTTTATATTTTGAGTATTTAAATACATTGTACTTAAATACTCATTAAAGTATTTAAATACTATATTTAAATACATGAAAAACAATGTATTTATAAATACAGTTCTAAATACACAAATGTATTTAAATACGTATTTAAATACAAATGTATTTAAATACTGCCCAGCTCTGGCGATAGAACAGGAGTGTCTGACCGCACAGCTGCCTTGATATCAACCTCCGTCTTGCAAGATATTGGCATCATTTCTGAAGAAAATTCATCCAAAGTCATAGATCGCAGCAAAATACGACGGGAGAGGAAACGCAAAAGAGAAATAATACAAAAAGAGGCAGCAACAGAAAGTGAAACCGCCATCGAAAGTATCTATTTCGATGGTCGCAAAGCTACAAAAATTATGTCGGAAAAGAAAGGTTGCAAATTCTACCGCAAAAATGTTCTTGAAGAACATATTGCTGTTATTGCCGAACCTGAATCAAAATTTCTTGGCCATTTCTCACCAACAACAGGATCAGCACAAAACATAGCTACAGGTATTTTGATGTTCCTAGATGAGAAAAAAAATCGACTGAAAATATTACCATAGTTGGATGCGATGGAACAGCCGTCAACACAGGCACCAAGGGCGGTGTTTGCACATTACTTGAAGGAAAACTTGGAAAACCTTTATAATGGTTTGTTTGCCAACTACATGCAAATGAGCTCCCATTGCGTCATTTAATTCTACAACTGGATGGAAAAACAACGGGTCTGCGCGGCTTTACAGGTGTAATTGGCAAACAACTTCAAGACTGTCACAAGCTCCCTTTGAAAGAATTCTTACCAATTGATTCAGAGATACAGTCAGTCGATTCAGAGGTATTAAGTTCTGACCAAAAATATCTATATGATATAAAGCTGTTTCGACAGGAAATGTTCCTGAAGATTTGCTTCCCCGTAATCCAGGAAAGATGTCCCACTCTCGATGGTTAACAACAGCAAATCGAATATTCCGTTTATATATATCAACAGAGGATCCAACAGAGAATCTTATTGCCATTGTTGAATTCATAATGAAAGTGTACGCACCGATGTGGTTTCAGATAAAATCAAATTCATCTGTCGTCTATGGCGCTAGGAATGTTTGCAAAACCATACAACTATCAAAAACTCTGAAAAAAGAAACTGTGAATATAATTTGTCCAGTTATTCAAAGAAACGCATATTTCGCTCAGCCTGAAAACATCAGTCTATCAATGCTGCAAGATGAACGGGAATATGTACGAGAGCTTGGATGGCGGAGAATCAAGAAAGCCAGGGAGGAAAAGAAAAGCGAAATTCGTCACTTTAAAATTCCCGAACTGAATTTTGACTGCAATGATTACACCGATATGATCAACTGGCAAAGAACTGAAGTAACTGAACCTCCTTTGACAATGAGTCTAACAGTCAGTGAAATAGAAAAACAATTAACTGAACGAGGCAAGCTTGAAATCAAGAAGTATACCTGCCACACACAAGCAGTGGAAAGAGTAATTAAATTGGTAACTGAGGCATCATCTTCTGTTTGTGGAGTGAAATCTAGAGATGGATTCATAGGGGCCAGACTTGCCTCAAGGAAACTAATACCTAAATTTGACACCAGGTCTCAGTAGTCAGTACTCGTTATAAGATATAATAGCAGAACTCGTTGACATCTTATTAGCAATGTTGATGAATGATTAGAAGTGCCTTGCTAGGTTGGGTGGTTGGGCTGGGCACGGGTGGAACTCGATATACAGCCACCTCCTCGTGGTGAGTTCAGAGTTATTTTGACCTTATATACTATATAAGTCAGAATAAGGAAAGAGCTGAATGGAAAATAATGGTTCTTTGAGCGCCTGGGGGGGCACCTCAAGATAATTAAAATTGTTCATTCTGTAAATTTTATTTGATGATTGGACTTATAATGAACCTAATACAAGCTACCGCAAAGAAGGGATAGGTTTCTTAAAAAATGAAAAAATACTGACATCACCAAATTTAAAAAACAACAACATAAATTCTATGCCCTGGGGGCACCTAAAAGACTTGTCCAAATGGTTTCAAACTTTGTATGCCTTCATTTAAGACCATTTGGCACATTTTCCACACTACGCATTTGGTTTTTAAAAAAAGTTGAAAAAACGGCCATTTTCGCTCCACCCTACTGTATAGCCCATACTGAGACCAGAATTTTCAACACTTTGACAGAATGGCTTTTATATTCTCTCAATGATGTAATCTCAAATGAGAAGGCTCGCGAGCCAAACCGGTATTGGTGTTAAGAAATAAAAATTTACGTCTTCCTGAAGAGTGGTTTCCTTCTCCATATATATATATATATATATATATATATATATATATATATATATATATATATATATATATATATATATATATATATATATATAAAATGCAGCAATCAGATGTGATTTCTGTCCAAAACTGCACGGCTATATCTGCATGAATTGGGATGATAGGAAAATATCCCTCGTCTCGAACGTTAAACAGATGGCGGGAGTCAAATTTCTGTGTGACGCATGTACACAGACTATAAACTCCTTTGCTGCATTTAAAGAAATGGAGAAAGCAAATTCGAGTGTTACAGAAAAGGAGGGAATAATGGGGAAACAAGAGTCGCGAAATGTCCCAATGTAAAGCTGGGAAGATGAGAGGGAAGAGCAAATAACAAATAACAATATAATACAGAATGAAGACAAAAGAAAGGAAACAGATAAGTAAAAGTTGCGATGTAGTAAAACTGCCCAACGAGGAAAATGATAAAGGGATAAAAACTAAAAACGTAGGAAATAAACAGCTGAAGAAAAATAATGATAATATCAAAATTAAGAACATAGTAAATAATCAGATAACAAGAAATAGAAGCATAGAAAATACCGTCTGTAAATACTACGCAAAAGGGTACTGCAGATATCGGATGGGCAATGCATCTTTGCACATCTCACGTTATGTAACACGTACGATAAGAGGATATTGCAAATTTGAAAAAAGTGTAAGTTCCACCATCTTACTGTCTGCAACACCTATGCAAGATATGGGAGGTGCAAATACAGACAAAAATGCCGTTACCACCACCTTCAAAAGAACTTGACAGGTGAGCAGACGAAATCAGCAACAAAGAGGGCTACCAATTTTTTAGATGTAGCCCACATAATTCAACTATTCAGTACCACCCAGCAAATACAAAGCCAAATGACAAACGCAGAGATCCGAGAGCCGTACAGAAAGCATACAAAAAGATATTACATGCGATCGGGGCAACGGGTATCGAAACAGATAAAGAGAGGAAAATTCTCGGAGGACCACAAGGCAACGAAACCGGCACCACCATTGGAAAACGAATCGGAACCACATGTATGTAAAACCGATAGAGAAAAAATAAAAATAATCCTAGCCAACATTCAGGACCTTAAATCAAACCATTCCCCAGACAAAGTTTTATACCTGAAAGGACTCATGCAAGAAACCGGAGCAGACTTTGCACGCCTCAAGGAAACCCATCTAAAGGAGTTCTGTATTGACAAAAAAGAAATACATATTGACAACTATAACATCCTCCGAGCCGACAGGACAGTGAGACGTAAAGGAGGATGTGCTAATTTCACACGCGAAAGGCATATGGCAGAAATGACTATAAGTACTTCAAACAGCTACGTAGAATGTGTAGCAGCAAAAGTTGAAAAATTAAATATGGTACTAAATGTAATGTACAGACCCCCGACACGCCAACTTCAAAATTCTCAGGTTCCATTACAGAGGTCAGAAACTGGGTAAAAGATTTACATTCTCCAATGTAATTTTAATTTTCCATTCATGAAATATGAAAGGATAGGAAAAAATATATGTATACACCAGAACAATGGGGGCACACGGGAAGACCAGGAGCGGGTAAAAATGCTACTAGCTCTAGCTGATGAATTTATGTTAACACAAAAATAACAGAAAACACAAGGAAAAACAACTGCCTAGATCTGGTATTCACAAACAACAGCAACCTAATTGATAATGTAGAAATATCCACCAACTATAATATCGGATCACAACATTATTGAAATAACAACCAATATAAAAGCAACAGGAAAAGAAAGAACACGAACAACAGAAATAAGCAAATTCGAAATTTTTAATTTTCACTCCAAAGCTATAAACTGGGAAGGTGTTGCATCCAGCATGGAAGTAATAGATTGGAAAACCATCTTCAATGCCAAGACAATGAATGGAAGAGATAGATGTTAATGACTTTAGAGGAGCAGACGCTGGAAATTGTGGAGAGACATGTCCCAAAAATACGAAAAAGAGGAAAGCGAAGCAAGTTCGAAAGACGAAAGTGGTCATTGTTCCGAAAGAGAAAAAGAGTGACTGCAAAATTAAGTAGCTGTAAAGATAACAACATCAGAAAAATATTAAATGATAAACTGCAGAGTATCGATGGCGTCATACAGGAACTAATTGAGAAGCATACAAAAAAAGAGGACGACGACGCTTAGAAGAGATAAATGTTAACTCAAAGTATTTCTATAATTTTGCAAAACGGAAGTCGAAAGACCACACGACTATCGGACTTTTGAAAAACGAAGACAGTGCTTTATCTGATGATCTAACAGAAGAATCTGAAATATTAAGAGCTCAGTACGAATCATCTCTTAGTATCCCAAAAACTGACAAATTGATATGCGATAGAAACGCGTTCTTTGAAAAAGAACTACAAGGGGAAAGTATAACGGACTTTGACTTTACGACAGATGATATTACACAAGCTATAGGGAAACTAAAAGCACACTTAGCGGTAGGACCAGATAAATGGAATGCCACACTGAACAAAAACTGCAAGAATGCAATCGCTGAGCCCCTATATTGGATAGGGAGACGATCACTATACACGGGAGAAATACCGGGCATCCTGAAGAGTGCGAACATAGTCCCAATATATAAAGGAGGAGATCGATTCGATACTAAAAACTATAGGCCAGTGTCGCTTACATCTCATCTCACTAAAATATTTGAAAGAATAGTTAGATAGAAAATCTATGCCTTTTTCGAAACTCAGAAAAAATTAAATGATAACCAATATGGGTTTCGATCAGGCAGATCATGCCTATCACAACTAATGGAACACTACAACAACATTATTGATGCACTTGAAAGTAATGAAAACTATGATGTAATATACACAGACTTTGCCAAAGCGTTCGACAAGTGTGACTATGGAATCATAATACATAAACTGAAATATAGGGGAATTACAGGAAAAGTAGGGAAAGGGATATATAATTTCCTTAGTGAGGGGCGGCAAGTCGTTACAGTACAAAGAATATCTTCAGCAGAATCAGAGGTCCTCAGCTCAGTACCACAAGGAACAGTATTAGCTCCAGTACTCTTCATAATCATGCGAACTGACATAGATGAGGACGTTACAAGAGACAGCACAGTAACATCCTTTGCCAATGACACAAAGATCAGTAGAAAAATGAGAAACCTAGAGGATATAGGATCTCTACAAACAAACGTGAACAGAATCTACAAGTGGACGGAAGACAACAATATGAAGTTTAACACTGAGAAATTTCAATTGTTACGGTATGGAAAAGGGAGGACCTACAATTCATGGAATACTATACCCCAAACGGACAGGAAATTCAGTGAAATTCTAAAGCAAAAGATTTAGGAGTTGTAATGAATGATAATGCGAAATTTGAAACACAAAATAAGATAGCAGTAAACAGATCAAAGAGAATAACTGGGCAGATACTGAGAACCTTTAAACGAAGGAATAAGAATATAATGATTCCTCTACTTAAAATACTGCTCATACCCACATTAGAATACTGCTCGGTCCTAACATGCCCATATAAAAAAGAATACATTAGACAGCTAGAAGGGACAGAGAAGCTTCACAGCCAAGATCAATGGGTGCAAAGAACTAAATTACTGGGAAAGGTTACGCGAATTAAACCTATATTCACTGGAAAGGAGAAGAGACACACACACCATTATTTACACTTGGAAAAATAATGGAGAAACTACTCCCTAATCTTATTCTGAACCCTATAACTCCCCAAACAACGGTGGAAAGTAGAAAAGGAAGACTGTGTCGTGTTCCCAAATTAAAGGCTAGACAGGGAACATCCTTAACCCTGAAAGAAAATAGTTCTGTGGTGAGAGGACCAAGACTGTTTAATCAGCTGCCCAATGAACTAAGGAACACGAGAGGTGTTGCGGTGGACATCTTCAAAAGAAGATTAGACGCCTGGCTCAGAACAATCCCCGATGAGCCGGGCGTACCTGTCTATGTGAGGTGGAGAGTACAAGAAACCAACTCTCTGCTTCACCAGGCCAACTCGAGAGGAGGGGCGACAAGCTTGACCTTCGTGAAATGAAGAATGATCGCACGGAACATTTGAAAGGTTGAAAGGTGTATATATATATATATATATATATATATATATATATATGATGAATAAAACCACGAAGGAAAGGAAACACAAATGGTGCTCAAGCGCTTTCGTCTAATGACATCCTCAGGAACACTGAAGTACATAAAAAGGTTAAGCCTATATATAGGTTACAGAAAGAAAAAAAGAAAAAATAAATAACATACATACACACACACACACACATATATATATATATATTATACATACATATCTATATATACAAATACATACATACATACATACATACATACATATATACAAGAAAAAAAAAAAAAAAAAAAAAAATTAAAAATTAAAACCTTAAAGGATTACCAGTGAGGCGTACAGATTTGTAAGGAAAAATATCGATTTTTAGCACAAGATCAAATGGATTATAAAAATACAAATTTATACTGGAACTCTGCCGGGTTTTAACACAATGCTGCCTATGGTCAGGTTTCGATATATATAAAAAAAAAAAAAAATGCAAATTAAAAGTTAATCGATTTTTAGCACAAGATCAAATGGATTATAAAAATACAAATTTATACTGGAACTCTGTCCGGGTTTTAACACAATACTGCCTATGGTCAGGTTTCGATATATATAAAAAAATAAAATGCAAATTAAAAGTTACGAAAGTAACACGTGAAAAATATTTATGATGAATAAAACCACGAAGGAAAGGAAACACAGAATGGTGCTCAAGCGCTTTCGTCTAATGCATGGGTCGGGGAACTTTTTTGGGTATTACCCAAAAATCTATTTGAGTAAAATGAAATTACCCCCAGACTTCAAAGTAAACAAAAACAAGCCAATTGCTCTTAAAATTGTTGCATATGGTGTCTCTCATACCGCACGCATTACCCCCAAAATTTTTAAATGTACCCCATTTGGGGTAATTTAACCCTGTTCGCCGACCACTGGTCTAATGACATCCTCAGGAACACTGAAGTACATAAAGAGTTACAGCCTATATATAGGTTACAGAAAAAAAAAAAAATAATAATAATATATATATATATATATATATATATATATACAATAAACGGAGAAACAAAAAGTATTGTGGGAGGGGCACACAAATTTATAAGGAAAAACTATCGATTTTTAGCACAAGATTAAATGAATTGTTTCCAACCAATGTTATAGATAAAAAAAAATATACAAATTTATACTGGAAATCTGCCCGGGTTTTAGCACTCTGCTCTTTTTGTACATAAAAATTGAAAAATTATCGATTTTTAGCACAAGATTAAATTAATTGTTTCCAACCAATGTTATAGATAAAAAAAATATATATACAAATTTATGCTGGAAATCTGCCCGGGTTTTTAGCACTCTGCCCTTTTTGTGTATAAAAATTGAAAAATAAAAGTTATTAGGGTGGCATACAAGTTTACCAAAGATTTAGCGTTCTACCTTTCTTATCTAAATCTGTTCTGAAGGAATTCAAAACAGCAGGATCGAGTTGAAAAAGACCTTTGCTTATGTTCAAGCTATTTGTAAGTTGGATAATGGCAGACTCAAGAATATTTCTATTAACAATGTTGCTAGAGTGAAATAAAACTGAAGCATTATTCCAATCAATACAGTGGGATAACTCTGACATATGGACAAAAAGGGCACTGGACAACTGTCCTGTTCTAACGGAATATTGATGCTGTTTTATACGTGTGTGCAAATCCTTTCCTGTCTGACCTATGTAAAAGGAATCACATTGTTTACAACCAATTTTATAGATAATGCCTGAATTATTGGTAGGGCTATTTTTTACTATGATATTTTTCACAATATTGTTATATGAAAATACTACATTAATATCCAAAAGTTTAAGTACATTAGCAATGCCTAAAAAGCCCGGGAAAAATAGAAGTACTAAAATATTTTTTGACAAAGTACGAGTGTTATTATTGACACGATAGAAAGTTCGTTTTGCCTTGTTGAGACAAGATTCCATAAACGCAGATGGATAACACAGATCACTTCCAATACCGTTGATTTTTTCTAATCTTGGGGGTTGGCATCCCTTGGTTGCGGTACGTCGACGATATTTTGTGTATCTGGCCCATGAATCGTGACCTGGATAACTTCCTCCTTCAGTTAAATGATCAAGTCCCCTCCATTAAGTTTACTTTAGAAGTGGAACAAGACAATTCAATCCCATTTTTGGATGTGCGTGTACATAGGGAAAGCCCAGGTTTTAAGTTTAGTATCTATCGGAAAAAAAAAACAATTTGTCCTACGTACACTTTTACTCGGGACATGACACCCCCACTAAGAAGGCCATTTTTTCTTCAATGTTTCTCCGCGCCCTTAGGATCGCCAGTCCGGAATACATCGATGCCGAATTAGAAAAAATCAACGGTATTGGAAGTGATCTGTGTTATCCATCTGCGTTTATGGAATCTTGTCTCAACCAGGCAAAACGAACTTTCTATCGTGTCAATAATAACACTCGTACTTTGTCAAAAAATATTTTAGTACTTCCATTTTTCCCGGGCTTTTTAGGCATTGCTAATGTACTTAAACTTTTGGATATTAATGTAGTATTTTCATATAACAATATTGTGAAAAATATCATAGTAAAAAATAGCCCTACCAATAATTCAGGCATTATCTATAAAATTGGTTGTAAACAATGTGATTCCTTTTACATAGGTCAGACGGGAAAGGATTTGCACACACGTATAAAACAGCATCAATATTCCGTTAGAACAAGACAGTTGTCCAGTGCCCTTTTTGTCCATATGTCAGAGTTATCCCACTGTATTGATTGGAATAATGCTTCAGTTTTATTTCACTCTAGCAACATTGTTAATAGAAATATTCTTGAGTCTGCCATTATCCAACTTACAAATAACTTCAACATAAGCAAAGGTCTTTTTCAACTCGATCCTGTTGTTTTGAATTCCTTCAGAACAGATTTAGATAAGAAAGGTAGAACGCTAAATCTTTGGTAAACTTGTATGCCACCCTAATAACTTTTATTTTTCAATTTTTATATACAAAAAGGGCAGAGTGCTAAAACCCGGGCAGATTTCCAGTATAAATTTGTATATTTTTTTTTATCTATAACTGGTTGGAAACAATTAATTTAATCTTGTGCTAAAAATCGATAATTTTTCAATTTTTATATACAAAAAGAGCAGAGTGCTAAAACCCGGGCAGATTTCCAGTATAAATTTGTATATTTTTTTTTATCTATAACATTGATTGGAAACAATTCATTTAATCTTCGGCTAAAAATCGATAGTTTTTCCTTATAAATTTGTGTGCCCCTCCCACAATCCTTTTTGTTTCTCCGTTTATTGTATATATATATATATATACATATATCGGGTGGCCACAAAAAAACATTACTTAATTTCAAGTTTAATAACTGCAACAATTCAAAACTTATGCTATTGAGATTTTGCGCACATTAACAGATGCATATAATCTATAATTGCTGGAATTTTCAAATATGTAGGTTCTATAGTTTTGTTACAGTGAATAATAATTTAAAAGCATGTCTAAAAATAGCATGCCTGGTGTGCATCTGACACGTACGTGCGCTAGCGTAGGCTAAACCTAATGTAGCGTAGTATGACACGCGCGCTGGCGTAGGCTAAACCTAATGTGAATTTGCTTTCTTTTATTTTTCCGCTAAAACCCCGCCAGCATGACGTTAAGTAAAAGTGATAAAGCCATCATAGAAGCATGTGTCAAGGAAAAAGGTTGGAATGGAAATAGGATTGTGAGAATTCCCCGCAAAGAACTGGACTCGTCAAAGTGTTTATAACTTAATAAGAAAGATAAAGGATACTGGATCAAAAGCTAGAAAACCCGGCAGCGGCAGGCCCAAAAGTGTTTCAACAGAAGAAAATAAGGCTGCCGTGGAGGAACTGATTCAATCCCAGGAGAATACACCAGGAACTCATCGCTCCCAGAGACAGATTGCGTACGACCTTGGGATTTCTCGCTCCTCTGTACAAGGGATTGTAAAACGTTTGAAATTGAAGGCCTACAAGAGAATTCGAGTTTCTCGGCGTGATCAGAATGTAAGACAGCGTAGAAAAACCTGCTGTAAATCCCTATATGAACGCTACTCAGCTGAAGACGTGCAAAAAGTTGTGTTTACAGACGAAAAGGATTTCACGTTGGAGGTGGCCAAAAACAGGCAAAATGACAGGGTTTATGGTTCAAGGAAAAAGGACATTCCTCCCTCCAGGCTTTATCATGAAACCTCACGATTCAGCAGAAAAGTAATGGTATCGGCGGGAATTTCATGGAAGGGGAAAACACGAATTCATTTATTGCCACAAACGAAACTAAAGTTAACTCTGAGCTCTACATCAACCTGTTAGATAATGGGTTACTTCCTGATTGTCGTCAGCTGTATCCTGATGAGGCCCATTTTCCAGCAAGATGGGGCACCCGCCCATACAAGCCGAGCGACTCAAAATCATCTAGAGCAAGAGACCCCTAATTTCATCAAAAAGGATGAATGGCCGCCTCAGTCTCCGACTGTAATCCGATGGACTATTCAGTATGGATTCCCCTCATGGTGAAGGTTTACGGCAGCCAGAAAGACAAATTCACCGAAGATGAACTTAAGGAGAAAATCAGTAGAGCATGGGAGGATATCACCTTAGATGAGGTTCGAAAGTGCATCTCCTCGTGGAAGAAGCGATTGAGGGCAGTTTACCAACAGGGAGGTGGTCACATTGACCATTTGTTTAAGTAAATTTTGTTAAGTTCAAATTCATTTTCTTCGGCATGCTATTTTTAGACATATGCTTTTAAATTGTTCACTGTAACAAAACTATAGAACCTACATATTTGAAAATTCCAGCAATTATAGATTATAACCATCTGTTAATGTGTGCCAAAGCTCAATCGCATAAGTTTTGAATTGTTGCAGTTATTAAACTTTGAATTAAGTAAAGTTTTTTGTGGCCACCCGATATATGTATATATATATATTTTTTTTTTTTTCCTGTAACCTATATATAGGCTGTAACTCTTTATGTACTTCAGTGTTCCTGAGGATGTCATTAGACGAAAGCGCTTGAGCACCATTCTGTGTTTCATTTCCTTCGTGGTTTTATTCATTATATATATATATATATATGAAAATTATTTCACGAAAGTAACACGTGAAAAATATTCATGATGAATAAAACCACGAAGGAAAGGAAACAGAATGGTGCTGAAGCGCTTTCGTCTAATGACATCCTCAGGAACACTGAAGTAAATAAAGAGTTCGAGACTATATATAGGTCACAAAAAATATATATGTATATAATAAATATAGAAATAAAACTGTGGGAGGAACACACAAATTTGTAAGGAAAACTACCAATTTTAGCACTTTGCCATTTTTGTCTAAATCCATTGTGAACGAATTCAACACAAGATCAAATGGATTGTTTACAACCAATTTTATAGATAATGCCTGAATGATATATAGGTCACAGAAAATAAAAAGAAAAAAATATAAAAATAAATTTAAAAATAAAAATTGTGAGAGGAGCGTACAAATTTATAAGGAAAAACTACCAAAGTTTTAGCATACTGCCCTTCTTGTCTAAATCCGTTCTGAACGAATTCAAAACAGAAGGATCAAGTTGAAAAAGACCTTGGCTCATGTTAAAGTTATTTGTAAGTTGGATAATAGCAGACTCAAGAATATTTATATTAACAATGTTGCTAGAGTGAGACAAAACTGAAGCATTATTCCAATCAATGCAGTGGGATAACTCTGACAAATGGACAAAAAGGGCACTGGATGACTGTCCCGTTCTAACGGAATATTGATGCTGTTTTACACGCGTGTGTAAATCCTTTCCCGTCTGATGTAAAAGGAATCACATTGTTTACAACCAATTTTATAGATAATGCCTGAATTATTGGTAGGGCTATTTTTTACTATGATATTTTTCACAATATTGTTATATGAAATTAGTACATTAATATCCAAAAGTTTAATTACATTAGCAATGCCTAAAAAGCCTGGGAAAAATAGAAGTACTAAAATATTCTTTGACAAAGTGCGAGTGTTATTATTCACACGATAGAAGGTTCGTTTTGCTTTGTTAAGACAAGATTCCATAAACGCAGGTGGGTGGCACAGATTACTTCCAATTTTTAAATTTATTTTTATATTTTTTTCTTTTTATTTTTTTTACCTATATATCATTGAGGCATTATCTATAAAATTCGTTGTAAACAATCCATTTGATCTTGTGTTGAATTCGTTCAGAACGGATTTAGACAAAAACGGCAGTGCTAAAATTGGTAGTTTTCCTTGCAAATTTGTATGCTCCTCCCACAATTTTTTTTATATATTTATTATATACATATATATTTTTTTGTGACCTATATACCTATATATAGTCTCGAACTCTTTATTTACTTCAGTGTTCCTGAGGATGTCATTGGACGAAGGCGCTTGAGCACCATTCTGTTTCCTTTCCTTCGTGGTTTTATTCATCATATATATATATATATATATATATATATATATCTGGTCTTAGTATGAAGTGGCAATATCCCATCTAATGTCTTGATGTGAATTGTTAACTGCTTCATTTAATCTTCGTACTACCAGCCAGAGCAGGCATACAGAGGGGACCTACACCTTAACGTGGGGTTCAAAGTACGGGACGTTTCATCACCTAAAAGCAGATGACGATCATTGATCGCACTATTGAACAGACCCAATGTCGTTTAACTTCTCTGATCTGCCGGGAAACGAGGTTAGCCCTAATCCCCTCCATTCGAGCTCGTAAACAAAATAGTTACCCCGGGACGAACTTTCTTCTCGACGGTGCCATCCGAGTGTGTGACAGTGATGTAATTCGACCCGTAGAAAGATCCTTCTTCCATCGCGATCTTCTTCTCCTCCGCCAAACGATGTAACAGGTCTTTTCGCTTCATTTTCGGCACCTCCAAAGGTCTCATCAATGCACCCATCCACTGAAACAAACAACAAATGCAGAATCAACAGTAGAAATGAACAACTTCAAAATAAAAAGCTAACAGAACATGCAGAGGTTGAAGGCTGCGATTCACTGAAATAACTTTAAGGATTTCCAGTCGTTCACGAGTAAAATAATAATAATAATAATTTCGACGAACTAAGAAATAGTTTCATCTATTTTTAAACAGTACAAGAGTGGAGTCGACAATAATATTGGCTTCAATTAATTTCACATTAATATTATATATACAGTATATATATGAGCGGTTTGAGGGTGGTAGAAAAAGACAGAGATAAGAGGTGGAGTTATATTCCGTTACGTTTCGGCACAAAGCCTTGCTCACACTGAGCCTTGCTCATTCTGTGTGAGCAAGGCTTTGTGCCGAAACGTAACGGAATATAACTCCATCTCTTATCTCTGTCTTTTTCTACCACCCTCAAACCGCTCTATATATATATATATATATATATATATATATATATATATATATATATATATATATATATATATATATATATATATATATATATATATATATAAGTTTTTATTGAAGCGGTGTGTTGATAGAGATAAAGGTCAACTCAAGTTGTCACGTTCTTTTGATCAAAACAGACTACATTTGACTTGAGTTTTGCTCCAGAGGTGGTTTAGGAAAAAACTAGAGTTACTTTTTTGTAAACAAACAGTTCGTCGTCTGCAGAATGAAAGGTACTTCAAAAATTCTAAAAATACCTAGTAAACTTTTGTGTTTTAAAATTACCGAAAACTTTTACATGACCACAATATCTTAACAAAAATTATGCGATATTTAGCAATTTTATTTCAAATACAGCGGCAATAAGAAAAGTAACAATTATTGTTTATTTTAGATGTTCAAAGTGTCTTCCTTCAACTTGAACAAATGTTCACAACTTCCGACAACTGATTGGCAGATATATAAAAGTTTACTAGGTAAATTTAGAACAACCTGTATATATACACCTTATGAACCTTATGTTGTTTCGTGCGTTGGTCTCTCTTCACACGGAGGTCAAGCTGTGTATATACTGTATATATTACCGGCCGGTAGCTCTCACCTCCCACCTTATTAATTGCTTTGAACGTGTAAGTAGAGGCAAACCTACCTACCACCTACAAGAAAATAACTTATACAACTCAAATCAACATGGCTTCAGGGCTGGAAGATTATGCCTATCACAGCTATTAGACCACCAGGAGAAAATATTAGAAAAACTATGTCGAGGACAAAACATAAATGTAATATATACTGACTTTGCTAAAGCATTCGATAAGTGTAACCATGGAATTATAGCACACAAACTTAAGAATACAGAAATTACTGGAAAGCTAGGAAGATGGATATTTAATTTCTTGATACAAAGAACACAAAGAGTGGTGGTAAATGGAGTCAAATCGGAAATCTCGGAAGTAGAGAGCTCTGTCCCACAAGGGACAGAATTAGCTCCCTTGCTGTTCGTAATAATGATTGCAGATATTGATGCAGATATCAATGACAGTATTGTATCATGTTTCGCAGATGACACAAAGATATGCAAGGAAATATTGAACGAAGGTGACAGAAAGATTACAAAACGACATTGAAACATTATTCCAGCGGGCAGAAGACAACAATATGAAAAGTTCAACGAAGAAAAATTCCAACTTCTAAGATATGGTAATAACAAGGAGTTACAGAAAAAAGGGTACAAAACTCTGCAAGCCAAACAGATAACACCAAATCCAAATTCAGGGATCTTGGAGTAATAATGTCGTCGAATGCAGAATTCAGAGAGCACTATAACATCAAAATTACAACGGCTCGAAAAAGAATGGGAATCATCTGGAGGAGCTTCCGCAGCAGAAAAACAAACATCATGCTCAAATTATGGAAGAGTCTAGTCCTACCAATAATTGAGTATTGCTCAGTACTCACAAGCCCAAACAGAAAACGAGACATTGCGAACAGTGAAGTTATATAAAGGACTTTTACGTCTAAGATAGAGAAAACGAAAGGTGAAAAGTACTGGTCTCGACTACAATCACTGAAACTCTATTCTCTGGAAAGAAGACGCGAGCGGTACACAATAATATAAATATGAAAATACTTGAGGGCTTTGTCCCTAACCTTAGAAATGAAATAAAAACGAACTGGAATGAGAGAAGAAGCAGATTTTGTACTGTCCCAGCTGCGGTGGGACAGGAGGCCATGAAAACGAGGATGGAAAATACTCTCAGAATACGAGGCCCAAAGCTTTTTAATGCCCTACCGAATGACGTGAGGAACCTCCAGCACACCGACCTGAATAACTTCAAGAACCAGCTGGACAGATTCCTGTGCAAATTCCCGGACCAGCTATGCGTGGCTGACTACGAGGGCAGGAAGAGATCAGACAGCAATTCCCTTCTTCACCAAATCCCTCAAATAAGACGGGATGCTGCAGAGGGGTTGACCGCAGGTCGATCCTGAACTTTCGTTCAAACTCACATAAAGTAACATTACCGACTTGGAGGTCCTATTCGGTCCTACCTCAGGTTGCTGACTCGATGTGGGCCTATTTGGGCCTCAGTAGTATGAAATGAAAAACGGAGCATTATTTATGATCTTTCTTACCGTTGCAACAACAACAACACAACCTGCACCGTTGCACGATGTAGCACTCCTGTATCTAAACAACCAAAGTGAATTGCAAGAGAGGTCTCTATAAAACCACGCCCTATGAGTACCCCATTCAAGAAACGAGTAGAAAGGACGCTGCCAGTGCTAAAAAAATAATACCACATAAGCCCAAAAATACTAGTTCTAAATTAAGTGAATTTTTCACTAACCTTACAATTATATATATATATATATATATATATATATATATATATATATATATATATATATATATATATATATATATATATATATATGTACTGTATATTGAATGCGCTTCGGTGGTGTATATATATATATTGATGCGCCGCGGTGGTGTAGTGGTTAACGTCGCTGACTACAATCCATCGGCCCCGGGTTCGAGACCCGACGGCAGCCGGCGCACGGCAAAACCCAGCTGTTCATCCTTCCACACAATAAACAAAGTGGTTGGTAGATAAATGGGTACCCTAGGTGGCCTAGTGGTTAAGGCGCTGGGCTGCTGATGGGGCGTGGTTCGGATTCCACGTTAAACTGTAGGTCTAAGGTGGAGTGAAAAGCTTGACCTTCGCCAGAATGAACAATTCGGGCGGAAGCTAACCAAAGGTTATATATATATATATGTCGTCTACACTCTCCAACCCCAAACATTTTTCTCTGTGTTGATTCTAATTTTTCATTCATGAAATATAAAAGGATAGGAAAAAATATATGTATACACCAGGAAAATGGGGGCACACGGGAAGACCAGGAGCAGGTAAAATGCTACTAGCTCTAGCTGATGAATTTATGTTAACACAAGAAATAACAGAAAACTCAAGAAAAAACAACTGCCTAGATTTGGTATTCACAAACAACAGCAACCTAATTGATAATGTAGAAATATCCCTAACTATAATATCGAATCGCAACATTATTGAAATAACAACCAATATAAAAGCAACAGGAAAGGAAACAACACGAACAACAGAAAGAAACAAATTCGAAATTTTAATTTTCACTCCAAAGCTATAAACTGGGAAGGTGTTGCATCCAGCATGGAAGTAATAGATTGGAAAACCATTTTCGAGGCCAAGACAACGAAAGAGATGCTAATGACTTTAGAGGAGAAGACGCTGGAAATTGTGGAAAGACATGTCCCAAAAATACAAAAAAGAGGAAAGAGAAACAGGTTCGAGAGCCAAAAGAGGTCATTGTTCCGAAAGAGAAAAAGAAATGACTGCAAAATTAAGTAACTGTAAAGATAAAATCAGAAAAATATTAAATGATAAACTGCAGAGTATCGATGGCGTCATACAGGAACTAATTGAGAAGCATACAGAAAAAGAAGAAGACGACGCTATAGAAGCGATAAATGTTAACTCAAAGTACTTCCATAATTTTGCAAAAAGGAAGTCGAAAAACCATGCGCCTACCGGACCTTTGAAAAACGAAGACAGTGCTTTATCTGATGATCTAACAGAAGTATCTGAAATATTAAGAGCTCAGTACAAATCATCTTTCAGTATCCCAAAAACTGACAAATTGATATGCGATAGAAACGCGTTCTTTGAAGAACCACAAGGGGAAAGTATAACGAACTTTGACTTTACGACAGATGTTATTACACAAGCTATAGGGAAACTAAAAGCACACTTAGCGGTAGGACCGGATAAATGGAATGCCACACTGAAAAAAAACTGCAAGAATGCAATCACTGAGACCCTATATTGGATATGGAGACGATCACTAGATACACGAGAAATACCGGGCATCTTGAAGAGCGCGAACATACTCCCAATATATAAAGGAGGAAATCGATCCGAGGCCAAAAACTATAGGCCAGTGTCGCTTACATCCCATCTCACTAAAATATTTGAAAAAATAGTTAGATAGAAAATCTATGACTTTTTGGAAACTCAGAAAAAATTAAATGATAACCAACATGGGTTTCGATCAGGCAGATCATGCCTATCACAACTAATGGAACACTACAACAACATTATTGATGCACTTGAAAGTAATGACAACTATGATGTAATATACACAGACTTTGCCAAAGCGTTCGACTAGTGTGACCATGGAATCATAATACATAAACTGAAATATAAGGGAATTACAGGAAAAGTAGGGAAAGGGATATATAATTTCCTTAGTGAGGGGCGGCAAGTCGTTACAGTACAAGGAATATCTTTAGCAGAATCAGAGGTCCTCAGCTCAGTACCACAAGGAACAGTATTAGCTCCAGTACTCTTCGTAATCATGCTAACTGACATAGATGAGGACGTTATCAGAGACAGCACAGTGACAGCCTTTGCCGATGACACAAAGATCAGTAGAAAAATAAGAAACCCAGAGGATATAGGATCTCTACAAACAGACATGAACAGAATCTACAAGTGGACGGAAGACAACAATATGAAGTCTAACACTGAGAAATTTCAGCTGTTACGGACGGAAAAAATAGAAGACCTAAAATCTATGGAATATTATACCCCAAATGGACAGGAAATTCAGCAAAATTCTAAAGCAAAAGATTTAGGAGTTGTAATGAATGATGATGCGAAATTTGAAACACAAAATAAGATAGCAGTAAACAGAGCAAAGAGAATAACTGGGCAGATACTGAGAACCTTTAAACGAAGGGATAGGAATATAATGATTCCTCTACTGAAAAAACTGCTCATACCCAAATTGGAATACTGCTCGGTCCTAACATGCCCATATAAAAAAGAATACATTAGACAGCTAGAAGGGACAGAGAAGCTTCACAGCCAAGATCAATTGGTGCAAAGAACTAAATTACTGGGAAAGGTTACGGGAATTTAACCTATATTCACTGGAAAGGAGAAGAGAGAGATACACCATTATTTACACTTGAAAAATAATGGAGAAACTAGTCCCTAATCTTACTCTGAACTCTGTAGCTCCCCAAACAACGATGGAAAGTAGAAAAGGAAGACTGTGTCGTGTTCCCAAATTAAAGGCTAGACAGGGAACATACTTAACCCTGAAAGAAAATAGTTTTGTTGTGAGAAGACCAAAACTGTTTCATCAGCTGGCCAAAGACCTAATTAGGAACACGAGTGGTATTGCGGTGAACATTTTCAAAAGAAGATTAGACGCCTGGCTCAGAACAATCCCCGATGAGCCGGGCGTACCTGTCTATGTGAGGTGGAGAGTACAAGAAACCAACTCACTACTTCACCAGGCCAACTCGAGAAGAGGGGCGACAAACTTGACCTTCGCGAAATGAGGAATCATCGCATGGAACATTTTGAAAGTTGAAAGGTATATATATATATATGATATATATATATATATATATATATATATTATATATCTATATATATACTATATATTATTATATACACACACCTTTCTATATATATATATACACACACCTTAACCTTAATATATACAAGCGATGCTGCATTAATTAGCTTAGTCATCATGTCACTTTGGGACACCCTGGGTCTTCCTCTTCTAGATTTTCTAACAATCACAAACTCAAGATGGTTGCGTTCTTTGTTTACAGATGTGACTTGAAGTCAATGAAAGAATATGACTTCAAGTCAAGTCACGTTTTGGTCGAAAAGTAAACGGCTTAAATTTTGGATAAAAAATAAAAGCTTCACTGTATTTCACAAACACAGCTCTGCCCTTTCAGGGTACAAGCAGCTCTCAGCATCACTGCCAAATGTTATATATATATATATATATATATATATATATATATATATATTTATATATATACACAGACCGTGCATGGAAGAAAGAACTCTTTTGGAAAATTAAATCCACTATAGTCCGAATAAGTAATGGTAAATGATAAACACTATAGTTTTTTCTTTTTCATGATGTTAGCCGCGACGTGAGCAACGGGTCACTCACAAAGATGGCCCAAAATATAGCTTTCCTCACCAGCTATCTGCGAAGCAGGTAGGATCCAGCTTTGAGACAGGATCTAGGGTTTACAGCTACCCCTAGCCTACTATATTCAGAACTATATTGAGGTTATATTAAGGAATATTATTGGTGAGGGAAGCTACATTTTGGGGCCTCTTTGCGAGTGACTCATTGCCCACGTCGGGTTAACATCAAGAAAAAGGAAAATTATAGTATTTGTCATTTACCATTAATTATTGGAACTATAGTGGATTTAATTTTCCCAGAAGAGTTCCTTCTTCCATGCACGGTCTGTGTGTAATAACGTAAAAGATCTCAGGGGACCATTCTGAGTTCTATCCATATATATATATATATATAATTATATATATTATATATATATATATATATATATATATATTATATAATATATATATATATAACAATCACCTACAAAATGCTTCTATATGATAGGAATGGGAAGTGCAAGTACGGACCAAACTGCAACTTTTTTACACCCTCGTATGTGCAAGAGTCAATTACTGAAAGAAAAAATGCCTGACATAGAGTGCCCACTTTTTCACATAAAGGGTACGCAAAGAAGAGAACGGGAAAGACAGGTCATATTCGACATAGAAGAAATAGCGAGAGTAATGAAACATATTTTTTAGAAGAAATGAGAATAATAAAAGCTCAGCTTGCCCTTCTAACAAGGAGAGACAGAACGCCGCAAACATATGCACCACAACATTACGCACATCACCCCCCCTATTCAACACCACCCACCAATAATACAACAACAACAGTGGTATCACGGGCCGCAACCCCAATACTCCCAATGCAGCGGCCCAACCAATAACACCAAACAGGAACCGACATCGACCAGGAAACGACCATCATTTAAGGAAATCGAACACGAAGATTAGAAGAAACCCGGTAAATGTATTATACACAAATATACAAGGCCTCTATACGGACCATGCAGACTGCAAATTACAATACTTGCAAAATTTAGCTACGGAACCAGCATAGATATCATAGGCCTAACGGAAACACTTACACAAGTGCGAAAAGGCTGTGAAAACTGCATCGAGAATACTGAAATAGCATTGCTGGACTACAACATATACAGAGCAGATAGAGTGGCTAGACGAGGAGGAGGGTGTTGTATCTACGTGAAAAACACTTACACATGTGAAGTGAGGGTAAAGAAATCAAACAGCACAGTTGAAGTTATTATATTAGAAGTAAAAGAACTGAACCTAACCATTATGAACATCTACAGACCACCAAACACCACAAAAAGTGAATTCCAATTTGCTACAAATGAAATAGAAAACATATTAAAATTACTTGAAACTCCAGCAACAAATATTCTATTTTTCGGAGATTTTAATTTCCCATTCATATCATGGAAGAAAATGACGAAGTTATATATGTTGAGAAGTTTCATGGCAACATTACTAAAGATGACAGAACCCAAGCAACAATGCTATTAGATATTATGGAACATTACGCCCTTACCCAGGAAATCTGTGAAGCCACGAGAAAGGAGAACGTTTTGGATTTAATGTGGACAAATAACAACGAGATAATAATAAATAAAAAAGTACGCGCACAAAGTTCTCCGACCATAACCTCATCGATATACAATTGAAGTTAGCACCCAGAGGTCCGAAAACGCATCCCAGAGAGGCAGATGGAATTTTGAAGGCTTAACATAAATTCAAAGAAAGTAAATTGGGAAAACGTAAATAAAGATTTAAAGGAGCTAAATTGGGAATTGCTACTACACGAGAAGACTCCACAAGAAATACTATGTATAATAGAGACGGAAACCAAACCTATAATACTGAAACATATTCCAGAGAGACAGGAAAGAAAACGTAGCAAGCTCGAGAGGAAAATCAGGACTCTATTCAGGCAACGAAGACAAACCGTAAAACATCTCCACAGATGCAGAACTGATGCAAAGAGACTCAAACTAGAGAGGAAACTTGGCGAAATAGAAATGGACCTAAAGCAAACATTCATACATAAGACAAACGAGGAGGAAAACAAGGTAGCAGAAAACATAAAAAATAACCCAAAATACTTCTACACTTTTGCGAAAAGGAAAATGCAGTGTAAAGAGAGTATTGGACCGTTGATAGACGGGGAGGCCGAATACACAAATGACCCGAAAGAAATAAGTGAACTGCTTAGGGAACAATTTAAATCTGTGTTTAGCACCCCTAAGTCCAAGATGGAAGTGGAAAACCCAGACGAGTTTTTCGACATTGAAACAGATCAACCAAGAACAAATCCCGGCACAAACCTATTAATGGACTTCGAGTTCACGGAAGGGGATGTAATTACGGCCTTATCACAGATGCGAGACAATTCAGCGCCAGGGCCAGACACATGGAGTGCCACATTTCTGAAGAAATGCAAAGAGAGTATTGCAAAACCGCTATACTTACTATGGAGGAAATCACTCGACACAGGACGAATTCCACTCCCCTTAAAGAACGCTAATATTGCCCCCCTATTTAAAGGTGGTAACAGAGCAATGCCCAAAAATTATCGGCCAGTGGCTCTCACCTCACACCTTATAAAGTGTTTTGAACGCATAATTAGAGCCAAAATTACCTACTACCTACAAGAAAAAGACTTATACAACCCAAATCAACATGGCTTCAGGGTGGGTAGATCATGCCTGTCACAGCTACTAGACTACCAGGAGAAAATATTAGGAACATTGTGTCGAGGACAAAACATTGATGTAATATTACTGATTTTGCTAAAGCCTTCGATAAATGTGACCATGGAATCATAGCACACAAACTTAAGGATACAGGAATTACTGGAAACCTAGGAAGGTGGATATTTAATTTCTTGACGCAAAGAACGCAAAGAGTGGTGGTAAACGGAGTTAAATCGGAAGTCTCGGAAGTCGTGAGCTCTGTCCCACAAGGGACAGTATTAGCTCCCTTGCTGTTCATAATAATGATTGCAGATATTGATGCAGATATTAAGGACAGTATTGTATCATGCTTCGCAGATGACACGAAGATATGTAAGGAAATATTGAACGAAGATGACATAAGAAAACTACAAAACGACAGTGAAACATTATTCCAGTGGGCAGAAGACAACAATATGAAGTTCAACGAAGAAAAATTCCAACTTCTAAGATATGGTAATAATAAAGAGCTACAGAAAAAAGGGTACAAAACTCCGCAAGCCAAACAGATAACACCAAATCCACAAGTCAGGGATCTTGGAGTAATAATGTCGTCGGATGCAGAATTCAGAGAGCACTATAAAATCAAAATCACAACGGCTAGAAAAATAATGGGAATCATCTGAAGGAGCTTCCGCAGCAGAAAAGCAAACATCATGCTCAAATTATGGAAGAGTCTAGTCCTACCAATAATTGAGTATTGCTCAGTACTCACAAGCCCACACAGAAAAGAGACATTGCGAGCATTGAAGCTATACAAAGGACTTTTACGTCTAAGATAGAGGAAACGGAAGGTGAAGACTACTGGTCTCGACTACAATCCCTGGAACTCTACTCTCTTGAAAGAAGGCGAGAGCGGTACACAATAATATACATATGGAACATACTTGAGGGCTCTGTCCCTAACCTCAGAAATGAAATAGAAACAAACTGGAATGAGAGAAGAGGCAGATTTTGTACGGTCCCAGCTGCGGTGGGACAAGGAGCCATGAAAACGAGGATGGAAAATACCCTCAGAATACGGGGCCCAAAGCTTTTCAATGTCCTTCCAAAAGAAGTGAGGAATCTCCAGCACACCAACCTGAATAACTTCAAGAACCAGCTGGACAGATTCTTGTGCAAAGTCCCTGACCAGCCATGCGTGGCTGGCTACGAGGGAAGGAGGCGATCAGAGAGCAATTCCCTCCTTCACCAAGTCCCGCAAATGAGGCGGGATGCTGCAGAGGGGTCGACCGCAGGTCGATCCTGAACCGTCGTTCAAACTCAACAAAAGTAAACAAAAGTAAGATATGAATAAAACCACGAAGGAAAGGAAATAGAGAATGGTGCTCAAGCGCTTTCGTCTAATGACATCCTCAGGAACAGTGTTCCCGAGGATGTCATTAGACGAAAGCGCTTGAGCACCATTCTGTGTTTCCTTTCCTTCGTGGTTTTATTCATCATAAATATTTTTCCACGTGTTACTTTCGTGAAATAATTTTCATATATATATATATACACAGTATATATATACTGCATATATTGTTTCTACCTCTACCTCTTTCTTCCCGCTCTGTGCTAACATCAAATTAACTAGTGATTATTAATTCGACGGTTAATTTTTAAACTTAATTCTTTCTATCTCAGCCATACCATTACTGGACCCAGTCACACTGAATAAAATAGTCAAACAAAAGAATCTACAGTTGATAATATATTTGTAAATAGCAAAGCCGTCGTAAATTCTGGAATTATAACAACAAGCATCTCTAATATACGATAACATTGTTCAAGTTGTAAACAAAACAACTATTTATTGCAGAATAATTTCAGAGGTTGACAAAAGGAAATTTATTGGGGCTGTAGAAAATACTTGATTTGACTGTGATGAACCTACGAATGATTCATTTTTTAATTAAATATATTTAAGTTCATATATTTAAGTTCTTTTATGACAACTCGTGTCATATTTTTAATACTTGCTTTCCTTTAAGGAAAATAGTTTCGTTCAAAAGTGTCGCAAATCCATGGATCACTCCAGGAATTATCACTTCAATAAAGAACAGAGCTAAATTATTCAAATTACAATTACAAAGCAAAATTCCTAAATTACAATACACTCACATATGTATAATATAAATATTATAACGATCAATTTTCCAGTCACAAAAGAAACATGAAAAACAATTGGACAACCATAAACAGTCTTCTCGGAAACCAAATTAAGAAAAAATCAATACAGAAACTAAATGTTGGTAATGAGGAAACTATTGATGATATTTCTAATGCAAACTCTAAATAACCATTTTACTTCAACAGCTGATAAGCGGGATTACATGCTAAACTACATCGTTAGACCACATGCCACCCAGCCCACTAAATTAATTTTCTTTTGTTCCTGCTATCTCTACTGATGTCCGGAATATTATTGGTAAATTAAAAAATACAAAAATAACATTCCTTACATTCCTGTACCCAGAGGCGGATTAAGACACCTCGGGGCCCCGGGGCAATGAAGAATATGGGGGCCCTTTTCTATAGCTTTTTATTAACAATACATGTACATGTACATAGTACATTTACACGAATTATATGAACGGTGCTCAGGCTAAATGAGAAACAAACTTAAAAGAACCTCAACACAGTGTATTTTTCCGTTTGCCAAAACCAAATAGTATTAAACAAACTTTACTTTAGGGCTTATAAAACAAAATAAAACTGAATTTGTCAGTTTGTGTACTCTGTCATATTTAATCAAAGAAGTTTGCAAATCTCGAATTATATCATCGAAACTCAGTTGATTGTAGGGAGGGGGGCCCCTCGAGCATGGGAGCCTGAAGCTTCAGCCTCAATAACCTCAGTGATAATCCGCCACTGCCTTGTACCTATATTGAAGTTTCGTTAAAGATAAAATATCCATAATTTTAGCTAAAATTATCAATGAATATATTTGCAAAGAAATATTCCCATCAATGCTAAAAATTGGTTGTATAACACCCCTGTTTAAGGCATGTGATCCTGCACTAGCAACTAATTAAACTGATTTTTTTATGCAGGAAGGAGGGGCCAAGGGCAAATGCCCGCAAAAGCGCCCCTCCCATAGAAAAAGAGAGCCAAAATCAAGGTCCGGGGTTGTCGAGATGCCTAGACACTCTGCGTTTGAAAGATGGGAGGTCATAGACAGGAAGAAAGATGGATTGAGGAAGACTGTTCCAGAGTTGACCGGTTGAGTAGATGAAAGACTGAAAATACCGATTAACCCTTGCATTAGAGAGTTGGACAGAAAAGGAATGAGAAAGTGTAGAAAGTCTGGTACTGCGTGCTCTCCTTAAAAGAGGAGGCATGCAGTTAGAGAGTTCAAAAAAGCAATGTCCGTTATGATAGCGATAGTAAAGAGAGAGTGAGGCAACATTGCGGCGAAGAGAGAGATTGAAGACACTCAGTAAGAGCTGGGGAATTGATGGGACGAAAAGCCTTTGATTCCACCCGGTCAAGTACGGCTGTGTGGGTTGAACCACCCGACACATGAAAAGCATACTCCATACAGAGGCGAACAAGACCCCTGTACAGAAAGAGCAACTGAGTAGGGGTGAAGCAACCGCAGAGGCGGTACAGCACACCTAACCTCTTAGAAGCTGTTTTAGAAAGAGAGTATATGTGATCTTTCCAGGAAAGATCACAAGAAAAGGAAACGCCAAGAATGTTAAGAGAAGAGGAGGGAATGAGTTGTGTGTTGTTGAAGGTAAGGGGATAGTCATGTGGAAGATTGTGACGAGTAGACAGATGGAGGAACTGAGTTTTTGAGGCATTGAAAGCCACAAGGTTTTCTCTGCCCCAATCAGATATAGCAGAAAGATCACAGGTCAAGTACCTCGTAGCCGCCTCACGCGAATCATGAAGCGACTGCTGTGATGGACGCTTTGGGAAGCGGGTGGAGAAGTGGAGAGTGGAATCATGGGCATAGGCGTGAATAGAACAGGAAGTGAAAATTAAAAGATCATTAATAAATAAAAGGAAAAGAGTGGGTGACCAGACAGAACCCTGACGAACAGCACTGTTAATAGCTTTAGGAGAAGAACAGTGGCCATCTACAACTGCAGCTATAGATTGGCCAGAAAGGAAATTAGAGATGAAGGCACAGATAGAAGGATAGAAACCGAAGGAGGGCAGTTTCGAAATTAAAAATTTGTACCAGGCTCTATCAAAAGCTTTTGATATGTCTAGCACAATAGCAAAAGTTTCACCGAAATCCCGAAAGGAGGATGACCAAAAGTCAGAGAGATATGCAAGAAGATCGCCAGTAGAGCGTCCCTTGCAGAATCCATACTGACGATCTGAAAGAAGATTGTGAGAAGAGAGGTGTTTAAGAATCTTCTTATTAAGAATAGATTAAAAAACTTTGGGAAGGCAAGAAATGAAAGCAATTGGACGATAGTTGGAGGGTTGAGAGCGGTCACCCTTCTTTGGGATAGGCTGAATGAAAGCGAACTTCCAGCAGGAAGGAAAAGTATCAGATGAAAGACAAAGACAAAAGAGTTTCCCTAGGCAGGGTGTCAGCACAGAAGCACAGTTCTTAAGAACAACAGGAGGAACACCATCAGGACATACGCCTTCCTAGAGTTCAGCCCAGATACGGCAGAAAAAACACATAATAAAGTTAGAGGGGGAGGAGATGGAGGAACAGTACCGGAATCATCTAGAGTTGAATTGGAAGTGAAAGTTTGAGCGAAAAGTTCAGCTTTGGCAGGAGAAGAGACGGCAAGTGTGCCGTCGGAATGGAAAAGAGGAGGGAAAGAAGAGGAAGTAAAATTGTTGAAGAGGTTCTTAGCTAGATACCAGAAAGAGCGAGAAGAATTAGAATTGGATAGATTTTCACATTTTTGTCCGATGAAGGAAGTTTTGGCGAGTCGAAGAACAGATATTGCACGATTCCGGGCAGAAATATAAGCTGAGTGAGAGTCAGGAGTTAGATGGCGACGATACCTTCTGAAAGCCTCCTCTCTGTTGCGGATAGCATTAGAACAAGTAAAGTTAAACCAAGGTTTTTTTGCATTCGTAGTAGGAATAGAATATGGAATGTACGCCTCCATGCCCGAGAGAATCACCTCTGTGATGCGCTCTGCACACTCAGAATGGCCCCGGCCACTGAAGCAGTAATCATTCCATGGGAAATCACAGAAGTACTGCCTAAGGGCCTCCCAATCAGCGGCGCCGAAGTGCTAAAGGCGTCTCCTCTTGGGAGGATCCAAAGGCCGAATTGGAGCGATAGGACAGGAAACAGCTATAAGATTGTGATCGGAGGAGCCCAACGGAGAAAAAAGTTTAACAGAGTAAGAAGAAGGATGAGAGGTAAGAAGTAAATCCAGAATGTTGGGCCTATCTCCAAGGCGATCGGGGATACGAGTAGGGCGCTGTGCAATCTGCTCTAGGTTATTTAGGATAGAAAAGTTGTAAGCTAGTTCACCAGGGATGTCAATGAAATGGGAGGAAAGCCAAAGGTGGTGGTGAACATTGAAATCTCCTAAAATGGAGATTTCAGCAAAGAGAGAGCAGGAAAGAATGTATTCCACTTTGGAAGTGAGATAGTCAAAGAATTTTGGATAGTCAGTAGAATTATGAGAAAGATAAACAGTGCAGATGTATTTAGTTTGAGAATGGGAAGCAAGCCGTAGCCACAGGGCATAGAATTCGGAAGATTCGAGTTCGGGAATACGAGACCAAGTTAGGTCATTGCGTATATATATATATATATATATATATATACGCAACATCCACCTTTGGAGTGAAATTGAGTATAGAGAAAGTAAGAGGGTACAGAAAAGAGGTTGCTGTCAGTCGTCCCAGACACCTGAGTTTCAGTGAGGAAAAGAAGATGAGGTTTAGAGGAGGAGAGGTGGTGTTCAACAGATTGAAAATTTGAGTAAGGGCCACGAATGTTGCAGAAATTTATGAAAAGTGAATCAGACAGAGGTCCAGAACATCTCTAATGGGCGGTAGCAGATCCAGCCCCGCTGCCCAGGTCTGCGTTCCCGATATCGGCATGGGGGAGCCAGAAGTGGGGACATTTATGGTCCTCTCCCCAGGTGACTCCGAGGCTCTTGAATTTATTTAAAATTTTGAAAAGAATTATGTAGCTTGTAAGATGCATGTGTATGTAGTGAGGATTAGGGAGAGAAGTGTGTGTTTGAGAGAATGCTAGACTGTTCGCAGGGTAGCTGAGACACGTAAAAAGATCAGCTAAGGAGGATAATGACAGGAGAAACGGGAGGTCCAGCATTCCATATATTCTGTCTAACGTCCCCCCTGGACTACTTCCCTGGTCGATTGGTGTCTACAATCTCCTCCTACCTCTACAATCTCCTCCTGTTCATTATCTGTTTAATAAAATTTTTGAGAAAATTGTAAAAAGCAGAATGCAACATCATACAATTTACTATCTCCAAATCAATATGGCTTTTGTAAAAATAAAACAACAGAAATGGCTATTTTAAATCTTATGTAAAGTGTAAACAGTGCTGTGCCCGCTAACTCCTAAAGTTGGTGCCACTAACGCTAACTACCATAAAATTTAGGACACGCTAACGTTAACGCTAAGCATTTCAACACTTAGCACTAGTAGAATGGGCGCAAAATGTTAGATTGCAATACAATTGCAAATGTTGCAAGAGTGTCAACTCCCCCACCCCCTTTGTTGCAAGGCACCCATATTGGCAACCCCCCACCCCACCCGTTTGTTGCAGCCCCCACCCCTTGTTGTAAGGCACCCCCAAATGGGGGAGGGGTTGCAAGAGCAACAAGGGGTTATGCAACTTGGAGGGCGGAGTTATCCCCCAAGCTGCAATGAACCCCACTGGGGGAGACCTAACCTAAGAGAGGTGTTCGCCTGGCAGTAGCCAAGCGCATATTAAGACCTCAGCAGAACGGCCGTTGTCTTATAGAGCCCTTAATCAGCCAGTCGACTTAATCAGCCAGTGCCTCCAGGCATCATCAGCCAGTTGGCACTGTGTACACGGCACGTACACACCCATCTATACTGTTTATGTGCGTCACGCGTTAAACTCTAAGGTGTAGGCGGGCTCGAGCCCTGGCGCGTCCTTCCGTGGTTGATAGCCAGGGTGACCTAATGACCCGTGCTAAGCCGTAGGTCTAAGGTGGAGGCGGGCTCGAGACCTAGCGCGTCCTTCCGCGATTGATAGCCAGGGTGACCTAATGATCCGTGTTAAACCGTAGGTCTAAGGTGGAGTGTAAAGCTTCGCCAGAATGAACAATTCGTACGGAAAGCAAAGGCGAGCCTATATATGCAAATTTCCTGAAAAAGTTCATCTAAAAATCGTGGTTGCTGGCCAGGGCGCCCTAATGATCCGTGTTAAACCGTAGGTCTAAGGTGGAGTGTAAACATCTTTCCACGGCTCGTAGGTGCAGGACCCCGTTATTGCAACACTCGATCATGCTGTTTATGTTTATTTCTCTCTCTCACCACCAGTTGGCTTAGAAGGCTGAGTTGCCAGTTTGCATTATTTATTTAATTAAAGCATATATTTTGACTTATTCCGCCATTTGGCTTACAAGGTTGAGTTGCCAGATAGCGCTATTTATTTAATTAAAACATATATTCAGGTTTAGAAATACGCTTTAGAAGCCAACCAATTGATAGAATTAAATACCGTGTACAAACAAAAAGGAATAAATAAAACACCAATACATCATTCTGTTTATTTAGGCGAATTAATGGAAATATATAATAAATATACAATGGAATATATATATATGATCAAAAAATAATAATAGTATTACGAACGGGAAATATATAATAAAAAATATACAAAACGTTGTATCATCAATATATTAGTAAAGGAAAAATATATGCAGTTATATTAAATAATTAAATATATTGAAAATAATAATATACGAAACGTATAATCAAATGCATATTAGTACAGGAAATATATATATATATATATATATATATGAATAAAACCACGAAGGAAAGGAAACACAAAAAGGTGCTCAAGCGCTTTCGTCTAATGACATCCTGAGGAACACTGAAGTACATAAAGGGTTACGGCCTATATATAGGTTACAGAAAGAAAAAAAATAAAAAATAAAAATAAATAAATAAATAACATACATACAAACATATATATATATATATATATATATATATATTATATATATATATATTACATACATATCTACACACACATATATATATATATATATATATATATATATATTATATATATATGCAATAAACGGAGAAGTAAAAATAAAAATTAAAAATTAAAGGATTAACAAAGAGGCATACAGATTTGTAAGGAAAAATATCGATTTTTAGCACAAGATCAAATGAAT